>WYDI02032392.1:0-130773 GCA_009867235.2 Psittacus erithacus
GTTGGGGCTGTTCAGCCTGGAGAAGAGAAGGCTGCGTGGAGACCTCAGAGCAGCCTTCCAGTATCTGAAGGGGGGCTTATAAGGATGCTGGGGAGGGACTCTTCATTAGGGACTGTAGCGGTAGGACAAGGGGTAAGGGGTACAAACTTAAACAGGAGAAGTTCAGGTTAGATATAAGGAAGAAGTTCTTTACTGAGAGGGTGGTGAGGCACTGGAATGGGTTGCCCAGGGAAGTTGTGAATGCTCCATCCCTGGCGGTGTTCAGGGCCAGGGTGGACAGAGCCTTGGGTCCCATGGTTTAGTGTGAGGTGTGCCTGCCCATGTCAGGGGGGCTGGAACTAGATGACCTTAAGGTCCTTTCCAACCCTAACTATTCTATGATTCTATGATTTAATAATCTTTTTGTTCAGTCACACCTGAGGATTCCTACAGTTTTTCTATGTCCTTCTTAGGCAAATAGCCATCTCCATGTGTTATTGAATATTGATTTGAATTTATACCATGGAATTAATAAACATTATGGGTGTTAGAAAATGGTACTTACAACTTAGAATCATAGAACCATAGAACAATTAAGGTTGGAAAGGACCTTAAGATAATCTAATTCCAACCCCCCTGACATGGGCAGGCACACCTCACACTAAACCATGGCACCCAAACCTCTGTCCAACCTGGCCCTGAACACCGTCAGGGATGGAGCATTCATAGCTTCCTTGGGCAACCCATTCCAGGGTCTCACCACCCTCACAGTAAAGAACTTCTTCCTTATATCCAATCTAAACTTCCCTTGTTTAAGTTTGAAACCCTAACCCCTTGTCCTACCGCTACAGTCCCTAATGAAGAGTCCCTCCCCAGCATCCTTATAGGCCCCCTTCAGATACAGGAAGGCTGCTCTGAGGTCTTCACACAGCCTTCTCTTCTCCAGGTTGAACAGCCCCAACTTTTTTAGCCTATCTTCATACCACTTAATTGCATTTAGTGAAAGGAATAGCAATGACCCCACTGAATATTCATCACTTGGTTTGGATTTTTCTGCATATAACATCCAGCCTTCATCACCTTGCCCATTCATATAATTTTGTTGGAACTGATCTGTGATCCTTCACATTCTTCTGCTCTTGATTATGAAATTGCCAGTAACCAAAATTACCATTAAAAAAGCCTTTGTTCGCCTGTATCAAGGGTGTATAAGGGCTGAGCAAAGAGGACAGGAGAGCAGCGTGGACCAGTATTGCTCCCACAATAAGCAGAATCAGGACTGGATGGTGCAGAAGGTGCCCTCCAGATCTGTGTTTCTGTGAAGAGTCATCTGTAAAGACATTTTTCCACTTGTGGGTTTCTGCTCACAGGTGAAGCTTGGAGGTAAGGGCTCAGATTGCTGTAGAAAGTCATAGCCACAAGGAGATACAAGCCCTTGTGGCAATGCAAGATACCTTTGTATTTACTCTACAAAACAAAATTGCCCCTTTCCACCATTTCCCATTGTACGGCCATTGCCGAGTCAATTTTAACCATCATTACTAGCCCTTTTAGAACATCAGTGTTTTTTCAGATCTCTCACCCTCCTATTAAATATCTGTGTTTTGGATTATTATTCCCAGAATTATTAGTTTGCCTTTTCCCAGACAGAATCTCATTCTGTTTCCTGCTCATATTTCTAACCTCTGGTTCCATTAGTGTTATTTCTCTGTCTTCACTTGGTTTACAGTTCTTTCCAATGCAGTGCTGTGTGCAGATCTAGTTAACGTACTTGGTTACACCTCCTTCCAGACCATTAATAAAAGTATTAAACAGTGTCGCTGCTAGCACAAATCCATGCAGCACCCCGCTGCTCACCTCCATCATCTTCAAGACCACAGCCATCCATCATGCGCACCATTTATCACTGGCAAACAGACTTTGCAAACTAAAGCTGTTCTGTTTTAATTATGTTGCTAGCTCTGGGTGAGGATAAAAGGGAAAAAATGCTAAGTGTTAGTGGCAGAAGGAGGTGGAACAAGGGATGGATATTGATACTGCTCAAAACCACTCCTTATCAAGGAATCCAAATGGACAGATGGAGAGAAATGTAATCCCTCTCTGCATCTTACCATATCCTGCAGCAGTGGTTTCCCTGAAGCACTCTGGTCTGGCACAACCAGGGACCACATACTTGAGGAAGGAACTATATAGTATTCCAAGAGTTGCTACACCAGCCAGTACACAATGGGAATAGCAGTCACAGGCAGAAGAGAGATACTGTTTGTTCCCACATAATTATTTCCGGTAAGAAATAATCACATATTCAGAAATGAACTCAAATCAAAGGAGAAGTTCAGGGTATATTGCCACTCTGCTTGCTGCTGGGATCTGCAATGAGGGATGCTGGTAAAGCCGAATATCAAAAAATCCTGGACTGAAACAGGCAATTATCTAGGGTCTTCTATCATTTCTGGGTATCTACACTTGAGAAGGAGGTTGCCAGAAAGGCAGAAGAGGTTCTTTCCATCTAGGCTTCTTCTTCAGGAAAGCAACATGTTCCTCATGTGCTTGTCTAGATGTGTGGCATGTGCATTCCCAATGTCAGGAACGTTGAGCGTTGCCACACTCAATTAAAGAACTGAGGTCCAACAGGCTCAAAATCCTGTCTCAGAGTGGTCAGCATCCTGTAGCTCTGGGATGATACCTTTTAGCTGTCTCAAAGCACACAAGGCTGGCACAACCTCTGTGCGCTGCTCCTGCCCTCCTCCTAGGGATTAATACCAAAGCTTCAAGAATTAAAGACTATTTTAATCCCTAAAGCATGAAGTATAGAAGCTTTTCAAACTGTTTGCTATAGCTGTAAGAACTGTGGATTTGCCAGCTAACCACAGACATATCCCAACCTCATTTGTAGGATAAACAAGCTCCCAGAAGTCCGGACAAATTTGGTGGTAACTATGGGGGTTAAGCCAGTGAGAAAATGGCATTCAAAGACAATACATGTAAACTGGGATGACTGCTCTGACCTGACCACTTAGTTAGATAATACTTGGACTCCTGCAGATCTGCTTTTATTAGAAGAAACTTTTCTATTTTTAAATATAATCTTGTTTAACTAAGAAATATGCCTAAAAAATCTTGTTCCTCTGAAAGCAGTAGAAATAGAAAAAGCAAGCAGCTGTTTTGCTCCGAAATATCCAGACTTGCCCCTGTAGCAATTTCTGTGACCCCAAACCCATTTGTATTCAAGAAATCATTTTACAAATGCAAGTGAAATAAAGGAACATGGAATTAGGTAGACGTAGAATTAGAATTACGGAGCTCAACTTTGTCTGGACAGCTGGTAGCAAAAAGCACTCAAAGAGAATACCAAGTAAAAATACTTCTTGAGTGTTCACACGTCTTTAGTTCCGAGTTGAACAGACTGATGAATTTTTAAGGAATTGGTTCAGTAGCTTACCAAAGCACTGGGAGTTCAGTTTTGAACAGCTATGGGAAATAGAAGACATAGCACATATGTAGGTGGAAATAGGAGGAGAAAATTTTGAAATTATTGTGTGTTTTTAATTAAAAATAGCAGTTTGAGCAACTTACATTTCACTGCTCAGATACTATAATTATGTAACCATAATAAACAAGTCTGAACAGAAAAGCAAAAGAGCAACACAGGTAGAGGAGCATAAGGTTGAAATGGGGATAATAAAAATCTGAGCTGTAGAGAACATGATTTCAAACAAACAACCCAGACAATTTCTTAACTAAAACTTCAGAATTGCTGAGTACAGAGAATAGAGTGAACATGATGAATTTTAGCACAACCATTTCAAATATGATGATTTATCACAAATTTTCCTACAGCGGGTCAGTCCTGAACCCACACGCGCACTGCTTGAACCAGCCCTTGTTTCTTCCATGGTGCTCGTGTGATGTGCCTGTTTGCAGATCATGTGCTGTGATCATATCAGGGCCCATAAACTGGCTGCTCTGGGGTGTGACACACTGCTGACATTCACTGGAAAGTTCTATCCAATGTATGTATGAGGTGGCATTGATCCTCTGGAGTCTGAGCTGGAGGATTTGTGCGCACCAGAATGGTGCACCTGATTGCTTAGTGCTGTTGGATTGGGCATGATGGCTTAATAATCAAATAATATTTTATCTTTAATAATCAAATCAAATAATATTGCCTTTGTTTACAGTGTTAAGCAACAGTGAAAAAGAAAAGAAGCAATAATTTTTCTTTCAAAATTTTAGAGCTTGTGTTGAGGTACAGTGTGCTGCCTGAATTCCAGTTGTGTGCTCACATTTGAATTACTTTATATTCTTATATCATTGAATCTAATTGGGAAATAAATTTCACTTTCTGCCCTAAAGTATGCCAGTATTGCTTTCATGTATTACAATAGCTGCTCACTGCCCAGAACTCAGGGGAAATGATCCTTCTGATTTAAGGCATACTTCATCTTGTCCCTAGCGCAGACCACCCTGCCAGTGAGGCATCTCCTGATGGTCTATCTCCCCTTCCTGCTGCAATCATGTGAAAGATGTGTGGTAACAACAGCCATGATGCCCGCAATGATGTTACACTGGGAAAACACTGAATTTCCTTGCAATGTGGCACTGTGACAATAAGAAAACCCCGTTCACAGAATTATAGAATGGTTTGAATTGGAAGATTCTAGATCATCCAGTTCCAACCCCTCTGCCATGGGCAGGGACACCTTCCACTAGGGCAGGTTGCTCCAACCCCCATCCAAGCTGGCCTTGAACACTTCCAGGGATGAGGCAGGCACAGCTTCTCTGAGCAACCTGTGCCAGCGCCTTGCCACCCTCACAGAGAAGAACTTCTGCCTAAGATCCCATCTAAGTCTACCCTTTGACAGTTTAAAGCCACTCCCCCTTGCCCTATCCCTAGAGATCCTTGTAAAAAGTCCCTCTCCAGATTTCAGCCCCTTTAGGCACTGGAATTGTCAGCCTCTTTAGGCACTGGAATTGTCAGCCTCTTTAGGCACTGGAATTGTCAGCCTCTTTAGGCACTGGAAGCTGCACTAAGGTCTCCCCTGAGTTTTGTCTTCTGCAGGCTGAACAACCCCAGATCTCTCACCCTCTCTGTAGCAGAGGTGCTTCAGCCCACTGATGGCCTTCGTGGCATCCTTGGACTCACTCCAACAGCTCCACGTCCTTCTTATGCTGGGGGACCCAGAGCTGGGTGCAGGACTGCAGGGGGTGGGGTTCAAGAGAACAGAGTAGAGGGGGAAAATCCCCTCCCTTCCGTCCCTGGTCACACTGCTGGTGATGCAGTCGAGGACACGGTTGGTTTCTGGGCTGCAGGCACACAATGCCGGGTCATCTTGAGGTTCTTATCAACCCATACCCCCAAGTTCTTCTCCTCAGGACTGCTCTCACTCTGCTCTGAGCCCAGCCTGTATCTGCGCTTGGGATTGCACTGACCCAAGTGAGGGACCTTATCCTGTTCTGGCAAGAGGTGCCAAAAGCAGCACGTATTTTGAAGGTTTCTAAGTGTCAGCAGTGAAAACATCTGGACGACTGCAAGTTTAAGCACATATGCCCTGTGTAACCAAACACGACGATGAACCTGGTAGAATCACATGCAGCATGATTTTTCATTTTATTTCTCATGTAAGCCAGAAAAGGGGATAAAGCCATTAAGAGAGAAGAATTTTCACCTCTTTCTATAAATGTCTGGACTTTCAGACACTTATGGATGAGGTTTACTCCCAATTACACCACACAGCAACTGCTTGCTCAGATCTTGCTACTGATGGAGGCTCTTCCATCTGCCCAACAACTGTTTATATTATCTGATGACTAAATGTGCTGAGATAGCAAGCTGCTCACTTAGCCTGCCATGGGATGCTGAAACTTGAAGTACCAAGAGCAGAGAGAAACCTTTTGTCTTGTTTTTGCATACTACAAAGTTGTGGCAACGGCTTCTTGGTGCTGCTGTCAGTGATGGGCACAATAACAGCTCTTCAGGAGTTAAACTGCTGCAGAATTTAGATGCAAAAGTATTTGCTTGCATTAGGACAGACACCAGAGCTGGGCAGGCAGGGCAAAATGAGTAAGCGCTTCCTGTGTTTTCTGGTGTTTTTCTCTATTTAAACAGGCCAGCATGCAGGTGTAACAAACAGCAGTGTTTTAGCCGCTGGCAAAAAGGAAGCATTTCCTGCTGCCCATCTACCAGGGTTCTGGTTTTCTACCATGCTAAAGAGTTTGCAGAATACGAATGCTTCTTTCAGAGAATCTACTTTTCAGTCTGAGTCCACTTCTCAGTTAATGAAGGAGCTCATGCAGTGCATGAAGAGAAGGTAAAAAAGCTTTTTTTCAAGCCAGAAAAAAACCAGCGCTGCCCTTCAACAAATGCGTCCTTGTTGCAAGTGCGGGAGCCAGGCACACCCTACCTATCCAAAATGAAAAGGTTGTTCAGCCAGCAAGATTGTGTCCTGTTCAATCAGCAGCGAAAAAAAAGGAAATTGGCTTTTTTTAATGCAGAAATCTGTCTGGACCTCTTGTTACTGTTAGGAAATGTAAGGAACAGTGCGAACACACAGTTTAATACAGAATTTCCTGTTCTTTTCTTGATTCCTGACACCTTTCGGCAGAAGGCAGGGTTAAGTTTTATAAACTGAGTCACACCAAAACCTTATGTTGTCTTAAACAACTGTTTAGCTGCAGCTGACCTGCACTAGTGTGCATACAAATTCTTACTTGCACAATTTACATTCAATTCTCAGTGTCTACTTAGGAAAATAAATTAATGACGCATAAGATGCAAGATCTGGCTACCAATTTGTATGGTGTTTGCTCCAGCATGCTCCAGAAAGAGTTACACAAGCTTATTTACAAATATATATTATAATTTCTAATCTTAAGGTATACTGTCTTTGAAGTTTTTGAAGCTACATGGGAGCAGATCCAGAATTATGTGGGCATCTGATTTCTATTTAGATCCCAATTGATATCACTGGAGCTCAATGCCTGGGTGTTATTAAGGTATGAGTCTGAACAGTAGTATTATGAATTGCATTGTAACAAATCATAGAATCATAGAATCATTTAGGTTGGAAAAGACCTTAAAGATCATCAAGTCCCAACTGTTAATTTAGCACTGCCAAGTTCACCACTAAACCATGTCCCTAAGCACCACATCTACACATCTTTCACTCCAGGGATAGTGACTCCACCACTTCCCTGAGCAGCCTCTTCCAATGCTTGACAGCCCTTTGGGTGAATTTTTTTCTAATATCCAACCTAAACCTCCCCTGGTGCAATTTGAGGCCATTTCTTTTTGTCCTATTACTTGTTACCTGGGGAAGACACTGACTCCCACCTCACTACAACCTTCTTTTAGCTAATTTAGAGAGTGATAAGGTCTCCCCTGAGCCTTCTTTCCTCCAGACTAAACAACCCCAATTCCCTCAGCTTCTTCTCCTAAGACTTGTGCTCCAGACCCTTCACCAGCTTCATTACCCTTCTCTGGACATGCTGTTTATGTCCGTATCTCCTACAATGCAAGCCTGAGCCTGAGTTATCCTAGACCATCTTGCCACATAGTGAAGAGAAGCTGGCAATGCCCAATTTACCTTATCCTAAAGCAGATACCTACATTAGGTAGAAAATTCCTACCAGAGTGATTGCTTTTTTTTCATGGAGTATACAGGCAGCCTGGGATCATCACCTCAGCTGTGTCCACCTGGCAGGCATCTAAAATTAGGAGAGATAACTCCACACAGCCTGTTCACTCCTGCCGTACTCATTCTCAGTAGTGCTGCCATGAGCTTTGGTAAGTGCCTGTAAATTGAGTCTGACGGGGAAGGTCTGGAGGACCGTTGTGAAACACAGCTCATGAGCAGCAGAGGCAATAAATTAAGCTGCAGGCAACAGAACCAATATTTAAGCAGAACTTGCTGGATTTGCCTTCAGTAGTCAACAAAAAATTTGCTTTTGTGCAATAATCTCGAATGGGGAATTTCCATCAGAAATCACATTCTTTTAACGATTTCATTAAACCAGTCTGAACCTAAATGGAAACTCTTATTTATGTTTAGGTAGGCTAATAGGACTATGTCAAAAGGAATAACAAAGCAGTTTTTCTAATGTAAATGTAAAAGTTCATCCCAATATAGATAGAATAAACTGTAAGAAACTCCATATCTTAATTTTTTAAAAATTAGGTATTTTACTGTTGGCGCTGCTGTACCTTGCCAACTGATTTAATCCATTTTCTCTCTTTGATTTATTTTTTCATACCCCACCCTCTAGAAAAAACAACACCCTCTGATGAAATGTGAACATTAGACTTGAGCACCTTCCTGGGCTCTCCAACCTGCCCCGAAGTAGGAGCAGGCATGTCAGGAGTGTAATTCATCTCAGCTAAAAAAACCCTGTACTCTATACAAACCCACAGGCTCATTTTCTCTGCAGGGACTGTATCAAGTGTAGCAGAGATCTAGACGTCTACAGCATTAAAAGCTGGAGAGATGCATCCCATTGTAGGCATCTAGGCTGGAGTCCATCTCAGCCTTTAAATCGTTACGGCTATCTCACTGCTCAGTGTGTTTAAAACTTTCCCATGTTCATGGGAACACTGTGTTGCTTCTGAATTGGGTTAGCAGAGCTTTTGTCTGCTGTCTGGCAGGTTCAATTGCTTCTCTTCTAAAATCACTGGATGCACCTGGGCCCAAAAAGACACTTCTTTATATAAGCGTCAACCCAACATTTCCAGTTTCATAAAACCCCAGATAGAAAAACTGGTTTTGGAGGAACAACAGTATCTTTAAATAGCTCTGAAAATGAACACGATGCAAAAGGCTCCCAGAGGTATGTTTATGTAAATGCAAGCATATGTTTCTGCATTTGTTTTCATATTAATGTTATTTTAGTATCTATTTCATTGCTAACATTCAAACGGACTTAACATTAAACTGATAATACACATTACAGTCCTCCCACATGAATTGTTCCTGAACACAGTGATAACACTCTTCCAGGACTTCATGGATCAGAAATATTTATTCGTTTGCCTTCATGGGAATATAAGGCAAAGCGTATTAAATCAATAGCTACGCAGAGGGTTTTGGTTTCCCATTAAGACCCCAAAATAAAACTGACAAACTGATTAAACAGATCACATTTTGCAGTTCCCAAAGTCTGCTTTATGAGCTAGCCTGTGATATTAATCAAAAGCTGAGTTAGAGGAAAACATCGATCAGGCTTTTATAGAGAATAATAGAGTCAGACCCTTCACTGGTGTAAAATGGAGTAATTCAGCATCTCTATCTCAGTTTATATTGGCTGAATGTCCAGTCCACAGGCTTTACACCGACAGCTCTTTTGAAAAAAATCTGTGCATTAGACACTATGTATTTTCTTTTTTCTTTCACATCATAGTCAAATATTTAGATATCAAGTTCTGAGACAAGGATTTCCACAGCTGTCTACAGTGGCCTGTGTGAATACATAACTTCAATATATTGGAGAAAAAATAGGTTTTCCCACCCCAAAAAAGGGTTATTCTTGCTGAAGACACAAGTCCCTGCACCTGTTTTCTATTGCGTTGTCAGGGCGATGTGCTCATTGCTGACCGTAAAAACATGACTCTGAGATTCTCAGAGTGAAACTGCGCATCAGGGTTGTGGTCAGGGAGGAATTTCCCAGTGGTATCAATGCTGCGGGGGGGGGGTATACACTTTTGTGTAGGTGGCATAGTCTACTTCCAGAATCATGTGACATTTTGCCAATCTCACCCGCTCACAAGCACTGTGTTCACCTAGCAGCTGTTGGCACCACAGCGGGGTGTCCCAGGTTCCTGGGCGTTTTCCCATAGCCTAAAATATAGAACAAAAACCACAAATGCAACACAACAACAAGAATAGAAAAAGAGATGCCAGAAGCCTGTGGTAGGAACTGTTTTTGCAGTCGTATTCACTTCAGTGCCATGTCATCAGCAGGGTATCTACATCCCTGCTACACCTGTTTTCTGTAAACTCATATCCCACATACAGACCTTAGGTCTCTGAAGCAAGGGAGAGAACACTGTTATGGTCCAAGATCACAAGTGACAATCCAGATATCCAGATTTCCTCCTGATCCTAACTTCTTTTCTCTTTTTATAAGCCCTCTGCTTTGCTATTGAACTTGCAGCATTACACTGCTCATGAGTACCTCACCTGGGAAATTACTTTTGTATACGGAACTATATATAAGTAATCAGGTCATGGCTAAGATTCATCTAGTCCAATGTCTTGCCCTGACAGTGGTGAACCATGGATGCTTATCATAAGGAAACACAATTGCACTCCAGGATACTTCAGCCTGGGGCTGGTGGAATGGGGCAATTTAATGTAAGGGCAATTGTGAACTGATCGATTCCATATAAGCCAGGAACTGCAAAATTTGGGTTGCACCCTTTCATGCCAGCTTGCTACTTAATCACTTCTTATCTGTACTAATTTTATATGCTTATCCTATTCCTTAACCTTTACCATTCTGGCAAAGCAAAACAGCTGTAAAAGTTATTAAAAAGGGACCATTGCTACATGACCCTCAACTCATCCCACTGAAGGTGCTGGCTGGGACCCAGCAGTGTGAAGGGGGAGCAGCAGAGCTGGGGACAGCCTCAAGGTGAGACGGGCTCCTTGTCACCTCAATGGGACATTGAATTTCAGGATGTGTGCAGCCTCCTGCACAAAGTGTGCAGCCTCAGAAGTGTCCTGTGAGTAGTTTTGCATAAACTGTCGGTTATTCTCCTCTTATCTCAGCACAATGGGATATATTCAGTGCAATAATTAGGAAGACAGATTCCCCTTATAAACATTTTCTGCTCTTGTGCATACTTTTTCCATTTTTGAGCCCTGTGGGACCATTAGCAACCTACCAGTAAATCTTCAAGATCTATTCCCCATATGAGCATGATTCTCTGTAGTGTGCCAGGTTACAAGAAATATAATTAGGACTTCTTCACCTGACAGATTAATGAGTTGCACGGCAAAGGCCAGATAGCAGTAAATTAAACACCTAAACACTGCAATCTCCACACATAATATAACCATAAAATAGCACATCTTTTGTAATGGCCTCGGCTGTTTCAACACATAAATTCTTTATAACATATCCGTTTTATGGTACTTTTTTATTATGCATTGGTATAAACATTTATACTCTTAGCTTGCCTTGCCAGTAAATATTTAGCATTTTGTTCTAAACGGTGACAGTCCCAGGTTTATACACAGAAAATGTTGCATGGATTTGTCACGTGAAAGCATTTAATGAGCCACCGAGAATGAGCATTTGGTAATAATCACCTTTTAGAAAAACTAACAAATGCTCAACAAGCTGCTTGTTAAATCCTGCATGCCCCTGGACTCAGAAGACAGAGCTCCCAGCTTGGTGAAAGCAGACACATCTGTCCAAGGCCAGCGTGTTTGATTACGTTAGATTAGCACACACTTGTGGAGGAGAGAAAAAAAACACAACAACAGAACCCCCAGATCTCTGCTAAAATGCTTAATCCTGTTTCAACAAGAAGTAGAGGGATTATGCAACTAAAATTGGAGAGAAGGAGAATTAAGAAGAAAACAAAACTGATCAAGTCATTCTGTACTTGCAGTGAGGTTGCAACCTATTGATGCCATTGGCAAAACTGAAAGGTTTTATTTTATTTATTTGGGATTAAATACTGAACTCATAATGTCTGTATGAGTTGAGAAGGTAAAACAGGGCTCTTGCTTAATTTTTATCATAGTGATGCCTAAAAAACCAACTGAGAGCACGACCTAATTTCTCATGTATTCCAGTTCCCCAGTGTCTTACCATTTAGTTGTAGAGTCAGATACAACAAGCTGATTCAGTGGATGATCATCAGCAAAGCTGCATGATACAGCTGTAATCATAAAAAAGAGACTAGCTCACAACACTCAGCTTTTCAGTCCTCATCTTTTACAACTACCGAAAGAGCCCCAGCCCAGTCATGCTTTATGCAGGCAAGTTCTCCACAAACACATACTCTAGCAACTCATTAGCTACCTCGATTTCCTCAGGGTGGGATTCATCTCACCTAATTAGCCACTGCCACGCCAGCCATCTGCACAGAGCCTGTCTCGTGTGCTCCCCACCAGCCATGGGAGAGCCAGCCACCTCCTGAGAGCCATTTGTTTTGCCCAAAGACTGAGCAAACACCCTCAAGAAAGTGCCTCCATCTCCCCAGGGTCGTTAGCAGAAGGCCAAATGACGGGTTTAGACTAGACACCTAGGTTTTAGACAGCTAAAGGTAGGTGAGAGAAACCCTACCCTGCAAGTGGGAGCTGACCCCGCTTCCGTCTGCAGCCACATTGTTCTGCTCAACAAAAGGGTCTTTCTTTGGGGTGAGGCTCAGGATGGACGTTCCAATGAAGGGAGGCCAGGAGTGCTTCCACTGGAAATTGTTTGCAGGAAAGAAGCCCTCTTCCAACCTTTTCACAGGAAAAAGTTTCCTTCAGACTTCTAAAAAAAGCCAAACTCGAGCACAGCATTTAATTTCCCGTCTGCTCAAAGCCAGGTAGCTTAAACTATGCCTGCTGGCCCCAGGGGCTCCATGAGAAAAAGTGTTATTTGGTGTTATTCCACATACAAAGTTCAGCAGTTTACTACAGTCATCACGCATGTGGTGACAGTGTGTGTTGGGTACACACATAGCGAAGCAGTACCAACTCTGCTGTTACTTTTACCATTAATTACTGAATTAACATAGAGCAATTCTACTAAAAAGCAGGAGGGTTTCAATTGTGTTACCCATGCACATTATGAGCTATCAAAGAATCATAGGATCATCAAATGGTTTGGGTTAGAAGGGACCTCAAAGATCATCCAGACCAATCCCCTGCCATGGGCAGGGGCAGCTTCCACTAGACCAGGTTGCTCAAAGCTCCATCCAAGGTTGTCATGAGCACTTCAGGGATGGGGCAGCCACAGATTCTCTGGGAAGCCTATGCCACTGCCTCACCACCCTCACAGTAAAGAACTTCTTCCTTAGATCTAAACTAAATCTCCCCTTTTCAGTTTAAAACAATTACTCCTTGTCCTATTGCTACTGGCCCTGCTACAAATTCTGCCCCACATTTCTCATAGCCCCCCTTTAAGTATTAAAAGGCCAACTCATAGCACAGCATCAGGTGTTACCAATGTAACACCTCTGTAGCCCAATCTAAATTCAGGTTAACTCTAGCAGAGTTAAGAGCAAATTTAAAGCAACTAAAATAAAACCCCACATCACCACAGCCAAAAATACAATTCAGAGCTACAAGGCTGAACAACACAGCCAATAGTCTTCATATCTGCATTATCCATCTGGATTTAATTTGATGTAGGAGGCTTTTCCTCTTTTGTACACTTGATTAATGTCATTACATACTCATCAGCTTTAGCCACTTTCTGCCTTCATGATGTCCATCCCTTTGCAGCAGGAAAATAAATGAAACTTGATTTGCAAAGCCTCTGAGGCACATTGGGATAGTTCCAGTGGAGATGGACAGTGAAGGCACACATGATGAAGTTTGCATGTGTCTTTTGCTATTTGGGACATGAACTACAGGAACGGGACACTGCAGTAGGCAGCTGTTACCACCATGTGTTTGGCGCCCGTAAAGCACTGCAGAAGTGCTCTGCAGAAACATCATGTGTGGGAAATAGACAGCTTGGAGTGGAATCCTCTTTGGTTCAGTGATGGATGTGCCTCAATTCCCCACAAACCAAGGCACTGTGCAGCCTCCTGGGTGCTAGCATTATTAATAAAGCTCTTACTGCTGCTTTACAGAAACCCTGGATTCCACTTTTGGAGGTGTATACGTGGCTGCAGAGGTTGTCTAGCACAGAAAGCCACCTGTCTCCCTTGGTACCACCTTGGGTAGTGACCTAGCTCCAACAATGCTGGGTCCTGAGGCCACCCTGAGGGAAGGAGGTTCCTGTCCCCAGTGCTGCGGGTTCACTAACCACAAGGTGAACCACCTGCTGCAGCCTGCCCAGAGCCAGGAGCCACTGTGCAGGTCAGGAGGTGCAAAAGGTGGCAGGGGAAGGGGTCCCAAAGCCCAGGGAATGGGGCAAGGAGAGAAAAGCAAAACCGAAAAAGAAACCCAGTGTGTGTGAGGCTTATGGGTAAGTGAGCAGGTCTCCTGAGAAACCCCTCAGACAGGCAGGCTGTGCTGGTGGGATGGGGGCACTCTACAATCCTGGGGAGGCTCCTGGGGCAGCAGCAGTGCCATGCCCCAGTGTGCCTCCTCAGAGGGGTGGTAGGAAGGATGCATCCAGAAGGGTTCACAGACTCCACGCCACATATTGGAGTGCTCCCTTGAAGATACCACAGCAGCGTGCACAGTGCAGCACCGCAGCGGCCTGCTGTTCATCAGCATCAGCAGCTGCTTTCTGACTCAAGTGACTGGAAAAGGATAGGGCAACCATGAGGAAAAGGGCAGTGCGGCCACCAGACAGGACAGCATTGCTGCACCGCATCCGTCATCTGTACCCATGCCCTGCAGAATCCTCAATGAGCATCCCCCAGCACAGATTTTATTGGACTCCTCCAGCAAAAAACAAGCAGGGGAGATTTTTATTGCTACAAGTCATGTTTCTAAGCCTGACCCCTTTCTTCAGCTGCTAAAATAGCAAAGGATGACCACCAGGATTTTAACAGGGTAAGATATGCAGAAGACCCCAAGCTTCAGGGAATGGGATTTATTCATCATTTTTCTGAGTTCTTGGAAAATAAAAACTGATCCCCGGACAGGTGTGTAAGGGCCGGCCTCTCCAGCAGCTCCAGGACAAGGCAAGCACTGCAAAACCCGGAGCAGCTCAGGTTGTGGTTTTCTCCCCTCTGATGCCGGGATGCTGTCAGGTTGCAGTGTGGCCAGGGAAGGACGTGTGAGACCAAAGAGATGTTTTGGCTATGTCTGTGTGGGAGTACAGTAGCGGCGGCGGTTGGTTTCGGTTTGTGTGAGCCCGTGTGAGCAGTGGGTCTTGCTGACAATGTGGCTGTGCAGGAGTGTGGGTGGCACAGAGTGGCTGTGTGTGACAGACAATGTGGGTTTGGGGCTGTGTGGCTGTGGTACGGACAAGTGTGTCCCATAAATGCTTCTGCTGCTACAAGGAACAATATAGTAACAACAAAATAATGCTAATAATACTAATACCAATAGCCTGTTGGGGGTGGGAGGCTGCAGGCTGGTACCCCAGTGGCTCCCCAGCCCAACCTGTGCCACGGTAGAGGCAGAACATTCCCCAGCTATAAAGGCAACCAGAACGTGCAGTTGTTTCTCCTCAAACCAAAAGCTTGTTTTTGGAAACAAGCAGTGCTTTGTTTTATCATCTCAGCTTCTGACCTCGGACAGCTTGAGACCAAATTGGTTAGTGTGCCTTTTTTTTCCTTTTTTACAGGGGAAAAAAAAAAAATCAAGCAAATAAAAATAATCCCATCCTCATTTCCAAGACTGTGAAGAAGAATAGATTTTCCCGACTTTCTCCACTGTCATTTTCAAGTGAATGTCAAAGCCAAGAGGTTATTTAAATGTGCGTCAGCACGACTGATGGGTGAAGTCAACCTCATTTATCCTAGGCCTGTGGGCAATAAAACCTCTGTGGGCTTTGCTGGGTAAGGGGAGATGAGAGATCTTTCATTTCAAAGTGTGCCCAGCTTTTGGGATGGGATTAAGATGCATAAGGAGAGGGACAACCCCTCTGAGCGGCAAGTGGGCACAGCAAGCTTTTCAGAGTTAGCTCATCACCATTTCATTGCCCCAGTAAGCTCTACCAATGCTGGCCTTTTTATACACGATTAACACTGGAAGCCGAGTTAATTCATAGGGACTAAAGCAGATCACTGAAACCCTAACTACTGAAATATGCCTCATTTATCAGCCTATCTCTGTCTCTATATGATCTACACGATAGGGATGAATATTAACTTCCTTTGAAGAAAATAAAGAGAAGCAGCCACATGTTTTACCTGGCAAACGTATGCAGGGGTGATTCATTCCAAGAATGCTCTGAAAAATCCCCACCTCACTTTTACCTCTAGGAAATTCCCTTTTCATGGGAATGAAAATCGCAGCTCCCACGCCCACAGATTGCAGGGCTTGGGCACTTCGAAAGGCTAGAGATGCTTCACCACAGCCTCAGTCACTGAGATTGCTCTGTGACAAGCAAAGCACAAGCAGTGCTTTCCCCTAACCAGGTCGCGTATGTATTTTCTTAACCAGTGCATTTTTACGGTGGGCTTAAGCAGCTTCCTATGCTCCTGTTGTTGCTTTTAATTTTTTTTCCCTGCTTCGGGTGAAACCCCTGCAGGAGGAAATAAAAAAAAAAAAAAAGGAGAGAGAGAATAAACAAATAATGAAGAAAATGTTTCTCTTTCCCTCTCGATGTCAGGAATGTATGGAAAGCTTTAGGCTGCAGCAGTATTTTGACACTGCGCACAGTACTGCTCCCTTCCCCTATTCCTTTGAGGTTCATCTTTCAGACCACAGCTCTGTTCCGCTGCCAACTCGTTGGAAGTGTTTAGTGACTGGAGAACTGTTGCCTGCTCTCTTCAGAACTTCACACTTCATTTTTCCAGATCCCTGCGAGCAGCAGCAAATATTTCACCAGCCTGGTTTGCTGGCTACCACCATAAATCAGACTTAGGACCCAAAAAAATATCCAGGCCTGTCAAGGCATTAAGCTTTTATTTTCAGGCTGGATCCAGTGGTAAATGAGGGCTTGTATTTTCATTTAAAACTGTAAAGGGATTTTAAGGATTGCTGTTGGACAATGGCCAGATTCAAAAGATACAATGCAGAATGTAACCGGTTAGAGGAGATTTGAAAAAGTCTTAAGTATGAAAAATGACTTTTCTTAAAGGTTTTTCAATGAAATGTGAAACCAGACTTGAATTTCATAAAGGCTTTGGCATAGGCTGTTTATGAGGAAACCAATTGGGAAAGCAAAGAGGACAATGCTCCTGAGCGTTTGAGGGGGCATTTGTCCCAGCCTCCCCCTTCAGATTCACTAGGCAGAGATCTGCCATGGATATTACAGAAGCGATGTCTAGGAAAAATGTATCAATCACATATTATTTGCTTTAAAAATCCGATAAAAAATAGGAACCTGTATAACATAGTGGATTTGGGGAAGTTTGTAAGGCAAAGATGCTCAGGAAACTTGCTTTTCGCTGCCCAGGCCAGAATTAGATTGCAGTAGGGTTTTTTTTTTATAACTGCCTCTCAAAGCAAACGACCCCAATTCCCTCAGTCTGCTCTTCATTACCATAGACAAGCAATGAATAGAAACTAGGTGGGGAGTCTATGAGCAGGGCTTGATTGCCAGCATTGTCACAGGCTTGCTCCGCGACCTCGCGCCGCTAGGCTTCAGCAATCTGGTAGCTGTATACACACGGCCTTTTTTTCGGCGTGGCAATAATGACCAAACTCGTTTGCACGATTTAGCTTTAAAACATGCCACAAAGCTTCCAGGCAAAGCTGCACATCAGCAGAAATTGTAAACTGAGGCACTGTCACAAGTCCCATGGCTCAGTTTCCCCCATACCTGAGAAACAGGGAGAAGGCTTGACCCAGACGAAGTGATGTGGGGTGGAAGCGTTGCTTTTCTCCATTGCTGCCATCCCAGACCACCTTCTGGCTCAGTCCCCTGACCTAGGGAGAGCAGAGGTCTGTTTTCATCTTTGCTTCATATTCACAGCATTATCCAAGGCAGGTTGGTTCAGTATTCTTGCCCTGGAGGGACAGTTGTGTCATTCACTGTGGCAAGGTGCTTGGAGAACAAGCCTGTTGACACTTGCTTGGTGACAAAGCAGTACAAAACTATAATTAGATGTACTGGGACCTTCCCCCCCACCCCACTGGGGACGTATCCCTTCCTAGCCTCAACATTAGACTACACCATCCTATTTGTACAGCTCCTGAGATAGCAACTCTGGCTCCTGGTCCCAAAGAAATTGAGGATGAGGCACTGACATTTGCATATTGTGTGCTTCTCCACTTCCCCTAGCGCCTGCAGCACTGGCTAACCAAGCCAAGTGCCAGCGTTCACAAATATCAGCTACTCAAGTCCCCCAAATGCCTCTCCTTCACTTTGAGCTGCTCAGCAATGCCAGCATCTTCATTGTTCAAACACATGAGGGAGTGACAGCAGCTTAACAAATCACCTCTCTGTCAGCTGAGCCTCTGTAACTGTCTGTGCATGTGCCCCTGGGCCACCTCGGACGGGAATTAATGTGATTTAGCTGAGCGTGTGTTCACCGCTGGTTTAGGCTCTGTCACTTTGCCTCATAAGCCGAGGCGAATGAAAGCACGCTCACAGATCATCCCCATCCGTCAGCCCGCCAAGAATGGGGAAGGTGCTGCCCGCACTCAGTTGTATGTCTGACCCATCTCATTTGCATGATCTGCTCAGGGTTACATAGAGATGGGCCCTGAAGAGCGGCTCTGCAAAGGCATTTTGGTAACTAAGGGATTGCCATGGGGTGTCAGTCCCCAGCTACTTTCAAAGAACCTTGGTATATCAGGGCAGGCTGAAGATTTGGCATACTCTAGCATTACAGACAGTGGGTGCACTACAAGAGCTGTTTTTTCTTGAGAGCAAAGCACTGAAGCCATAGGAGAAACGTCCTTATGGAGCTGTACCCGGCCTTTGTTCCTTTTTTATCTCGAGGGGCTGACTCCAAAGCAGATGGCATGCCTGAGATAAACTACATAATTTAAGATTTCTTTACACAGCAAAGACGCTGCATTCACAGGAGATGGTCCTTAGGGTGCTCTTTGCACATTCTGACTAGAGGCAAGGGGTCTCTGGAGATCCCTCACCTCCCACAGTGAGCTGAGGGCATTCCCTGCCGCAGGCATTGCCAGCTCCCCCAGTAAATACCAAAGCCTCCCAAGGTCCCATTGCCTAGTCTCCCATGGCTGTGTCTGATCTGAATGGTTTCCTTTTACATTTCCCCACTGGTGCCCATATTCTGCGCTGGTTATTGCTTGCTACCTCTCTTGCAAAATTTCCCACCTCCTCTGACCTTGCTACTGCTGCGTCTTGGGTGTTCTGTGTTTGAGGCTGCTTCAGCAGTAGGCTCTGAGTCAATTAATTTTCCAAATCACAGCTAACTCAGCAAGGCATTCATGAACGGCAAGGTGGGGAGGCCAGCCATACTTCAGGAAAAACAAAAAAAAGGAGTTTAGTTTCCCAATTTAGCCTGGCATGTAGCAGGGGTGGCCAGGAACTGGCGCTGGCTGTGAAGCAGGATAATTTTCCAGGTATGCTGAAAGCACAGGCACCATGCTTGGAGTAAAACAGAAACAAAAGCACCAGCCTTTTCTCCCATGGCGGGATCAGACCCCCAGCAAAATTACTTCCTATGCTGGGAGCTGACATAAGACTCCACACTTCCAGGCAAATAAACACCTCTTCATTTCAGTGGCTATCTGACACGGGTGGAACAGAGGGCAGGTCAAAGCTTATAGCTCCTTTATATTTTTAATAGCTATGAACACACTACTGGTGCTTAAGAAATATGCTTGCTAATAATTGACGAGCATGAAAGGGCAGCTCAGTGGTTAAAGCGGGCAGTTCGGTAGAGACCGGTTTCACCTCTGCCTCTGCCGCAGACTTCAGAGGTGATGTGGGGGCAAGTCACTTTGTTCAAGTGTATAAACAAGTTCCCACAGGGTGAGGTTTGGAGAGAGCTACAACTGAGTCATCTCCATCATAGAATCATAGAATCAACGAGGTTGGAAAAGACTGTTAAAATCATCAAGTCCAACCTTTACCCCATCACTGCCAAGTCCAACACTAAACCATGTCACTAAGGGCCTCATGTACACTTTTTGAACACTTCCAGGCATGGTCATTCCACCACTTCCCTGAACAGCCTCTTCCAATACCTGATCACCCTTTCTGTGAAGAAATTTTCCTAATTCCTGATCTAAATCTCCTTTGGTGCAGCTTAAGGCCATTAACTCTTGTCCTATCACTCGTTATTTAGGAGAAGAGACTGACCCCACCTCACTACAAACTCCTTCAGGGAGTTGTAGAGAGCGGTAAGGTCCTCCCTGAGCCTCCTCTTCTCCAGACTAAACAACTGAAGGTCTCCCAGCCATTCCTCATCGGACTTGTTCTCCAGACCCTTCACCAGTTTTACTGTCCTTCTCTGGACCTGCTCCAGCACCTCAGTGCCTGTCGTGTAGTAAGGGGCCCAGAACTGAGCACAAGATTTGAGGTGCGGCCTCACCAGTGCCCACTACAGGGGGATGATCACTGCCCTGGCCCTGCTGGCCACACTATTGCTGATACAAGCCAGGATGCCGTTTGCTTCTCTTGGCTACCTGGGCACAAGCTGCTCATGTTCAGCTCTGTCAATTAGCACCCTCAGGTCCTTTTCCACTAAGCAGCTTTCCAGCCACTCTTCCCCAGCCTGTAGCAGTGTATGGGGTTGTGGTGTAAGTGCAGGGCCCAGCATTTGTGGAACCTCATACCACTGGCCACAGCCCATCGATCCAGCCTGTCCAGATCCCTCTGCAGGGCCTTCCTATCTTTCAGCAGATCAACACTCCTGCCCAACTTGGTGTCCGCAAAATTTACTGAGGGCGCACTCAAACCCCTCATCCAGATATCAATGAAGATATTAAACAACACTGGCCCTAACACTGAGCTCTGAGGGACACCACTAGTGACCAGTTGCCAACTTGATGTGATGCCATTTGCCACGACTCTTTGGGCTCAGTCATCCAGCCAGTTTCCAATCCAGCAAAGAATACACCTATCCAGGCCATGAGCAGCCCATTTGTCCAGATGAACGCTGTAGGAGACAGCGTCAGATGCTTTACTTAAATCCAAATAGACAATGTTCACAGCCTTTCCCGCACCAACCAGGTGGGTCACCTTACTGTAGATCAGGTTGGTCAAGCAGGACCTGCCCTTCATGAACCTGCACTGACTGAGCTTGATCCCTCTATTTTCCCATAAATGCTTTATGATTTCACATCTGCTCCATGACCTCCTTCACCACAAGTGCATTTCTTCTCTTCCTGATGCCCTGGGTGCAGCCTGCTCCTCCACAGCACAGTGGATGAAGACTGAGTTCCCAACATTTGTTGTCGGTACCTCATGCTAATAGGCACACACAGGTACAGAGGCAGAGGAGAAAGCTTACACCCTTGTTCACCCTGAGGCAACATTTTTCATGCGTTCCTAGCTGAGCACTGGTGTGGCCCCACTGTCTACCATGGGTCAAAACCACAGTGAAGACGTGACACCACAGCTTCCACACTGGGAAGCTATGAGCTGATTCCAGAAACAGTCACCTACTACATTTTCGAGGGCCACGCTATGTCTGTATGATGTTTAACCTTCTTAACTTGCCCACAGCCAGTTTCATTCAACTACAGTGCTGTGCGTCGGTGTGCAGACAGACTTTCCTCCACCTCCATTCCCCCTCACTTCAATAAGGTTAATAGCTCTCTCCTACCTACCAGATGGGTGGCAAAGATAAACACACCATGGATTGGGAAGCATGCAGATACACTGATGTGTGCAGCTAAATGCTTCAGAAAGATAACAAAATAAATAAACTTTGCCACATCAAGAAAAAAAGGACCAGGGCCCATTCTTTGGACAGAAGGCAAACAGGCATGGCTTGGCCATCTCCACAGTATTCAATTTAGCCTCCAGATCAGGGTGATCTGGAACTGCCCACTGGGAACAATCCACGGCCTGTGCTGGCTCCTGAGCTGTGCCAAACATTGTATGGGAAAGCCCGGGCCAAAAGCTTGCCCAGGCCTCTCCTAATGATTCTGTTAGGGCAAGTCCATGCTAATAATGATGACTGATACGCCCATTGAACTGTTTAATTTATTAGCATAAAAGTCCCCTTTCAGACTGGTTTTCACCATTGAAATGGCTTTTCTTTGGATAACCATCTTTATTGTTGTCTTTTCTTTGCCCATCACAGCTCTACACTGTGGATATTTGCAAGAAAATGAAAATTTGTGCTCATATGGCAGCAATTATTTCATGTAATCTCTACCTTCTTTCCCAGATGGACCACCTCTTTTTTCCTTTTTCCCACCTCCTTCTTTAATCCAAGGAAAACAGGAATGATTTTCATTAGAGGATCTGAGAGCCTCCTGCTCCTGTGACTAGGCTCACCCATCTGATCACAGTGGAGTGCGTGTAATATCAGAAGACGCTGAGTTAAGGAGGAGGAGGTAGGTGGTAATGAGCAGATGTGTTCCCACAACAGGTTGTAACACTGATACATACAAATTGGGTAGCTATAAGGAGGGCTAAGTCCTGATCAGGGTTCCTGCTAATTGTTCCAGATGCTGTGGTGTAAATGTTGAATTTTGAAGCATTACCAGTTGATTTTTGGGAAGGGGTGGTGTTGGTCAGCAGTTTTGTTGTGGTACCAGGAAGCCCTAAGGCAGAAGCAAAACTAGAACTGGAAAAAAATCCCATGAAAATGGCCTCCTATAAGCAATTGTGATTCAAGTTAACTTTACACCCTACACGTCCATCACTCCCCAGCCTCTAACGAGGCTTTGACAAAAAAACAAAAAAGACACTTTCCTGAAACAAAAGAATTTCTTTAGAAACCCCTCATTTCAGAATTAAAAAAAGAAAAAAAGGATTTTTGTGTCACACTACGACTGCTCTTTTGATGTATTTGGGTAACTGATTTCTTAATGCCTCTGTAGCAGTGTAAACATAACACAGCGGAGAGATGAAGTCATTTGATACTGTGGCAAAACGTCGAATAAGACCTAGTATAGCAGATGAAATAGCCTATTTATTTATTGTATATCATTTCATTAAAAAACCCCAAACAAATAACAAACACAACCAAAAAAAAAAAAAAGGCCCAAAATATTAAAAGCTGTTGTTAGCACAACTAGAGGAGTTTATCTTCAGCCTTAAACCAAAATCTACCCTTTAGGTGATGTCATATAACAGTTTGACTCTGACACGTAGTACTGGCATTTCCTGCAAAATGGAAATAATAAGACTATACGTTTTGCTGAGCACTTCCTCCACACATACGTAGACACATGTTTCTCCTCCTACCTCCCCACTGCCTGTAATCACTGCTCTGATGAAGTGTGACCAATCCAGAAAAAAATTATTATGTGGGATGGTGGATCCGATGGAAAAACATCATTTATTTTCCACCCAGCAAAATCCTTCCTGTTACTGGTCCTTGATAAACTATGGTTTGTGTTCTTTTCAGAAGCCTCAACAATGGCAGACTGTGCCTTTTCATCACTTGAGAGCTTTTGCTTTCGGTCGCTCAGCTATAAATAGGAAAGTCTTTGTTCTATTCCCTTTGGATCACAGCTACAAACGCGAACCATGGAGGACACTCGAGCCTTTCCATGCTTCTTGGTTGTTCTCCTGCGAGAAAGCGGCCGCACAAACAAACAGGCTGCTTTGTTTGTACTTTCTCTGAAGTCGCAATTTCTTCCACTAAATGTTTACACATTCCAAAGTCAAGCAACTTGCCTTGCATCTTGGGAACCCAGAGCTGGTGATTTACGTTACTTTCAGGAAGATTTGGAGATGTATATTTAATGGGTTCAGTTAACAAGTTAATTAGCATGTTTTTTTCTCAAAGCTAAACGTTTGTTAAATCAAAACATAGCTAGCATTTATTTTGGTGCTAATGGGAACATTTTCATAAAAAACAAATTTAGAGCCAGTAGAAGGATCCTGGCTTGGCACATTTTTAAGAGAAGGGATCCATCCAAAGCTCTGTACAAAGTCATGGGATTTTTTTCCCTCTGTTTCAGCAAGTTTGGAGTCAGCTGCTCAGCTTAGGTGTAGACTGTATAAGAGAGGGCAATCTGACACTTAGGGTCCACAGTGTCCACAAGCCTGACCTGGAGGATCTATGTCTAGGATTCAAAGTCAAAGATAATGTTAATGGTGCCTTCAGCCCTTTGCAATCCATTGCTGGATGATCACAGAATCATAGAACAGTTAGTGTTGGAAAGGACCTTAAGTTCATCTAGCTCCAACCCCGCTGCCATGGGCAGGGACATGAGAAACAGGCTGAGAGCATTAGTAGCTCCTGAAAATCCTGATGCCTGGTCTGACTGGCTTGGGCCCAGACTGAACCACAGAGCAAGGCACAAGCAATCTGTTCTTCACATGTGTCTTCACTGGGTTGCCTGTCTCCTCAGTTACTCATTTCTGAAGCTCTTCCCTGCCTTGGTTTAATTTCTCTTTCAGCTCAGCCTCTTTCTCTTTCCTTTCCTTTCTTTTCTTCTTTTTTTTTTGGGTATAAATAAACTAAATTCTCCAAACCATCTGCATTGCTATCAGACATTGCTTTTTAAAACACTTGGCATCATTTCTGAAGTTTCCCTATGTACATTTTCCTGTTCGTGTATTTCCGTCATCCAGGTATCATCACTCAATAACCATATTGTGGCTGTAATGCTTTTCACATGGAAGGAATTGTGTTTTATTGATGGCAAATGTTGTAATGCACTTTCATGTCAAGATGAAAATCTGAAAAAGAAACTTTTTTAGTGTGTGCTACATGAAACCTCTACACTGAACCAGGCTGTAGAGAGAATATATTCAAGTACACATATGCTATGACTTTATATAGCAAATTAAACAGTCCTGGCATGCAAGAATGGGCACAAGAACACATTTTTACTGCGAAACACTTAGCATGGGCACAGTCAAGCAGCACTCTCCCAGGCCATTTCCAGGCATAGACGACATGTTAGCAAAGTGAAGGACCGCTCTGAATAGGCATTTTGGATGCGTCTGCTCTTTTCTAGGGCCTAAGGGTATTTAGTGTTACAGATCTGATGAAAAAAACCAACGACCAGAGCCTGAGCCCAGGCACTGTTTGGTTCATGCAGCTGAAGTGATCAAGCCCACCATGGTCCGTAAGCAAGGACATGTTGGGGATGCCATTCTCCTACCTGCAACCTGATTTCTATAATCACAGTAGTGACCAAATGCTCAAAAAATGACCAAAGTGGGTCACTTTGATGATGGTTTCATTTGGCTAGCGGGCGCTTGGTGAAGCCCCAGAACCTCATGACAAGAGGTTTGGAGCAACCTGCTCCTCAGCTGTCAACCTGTTTCCATGGACCCAGGTGTGCAGCACAGCTAGCTAATACAAAATGCTTGCTTGGCATCAAGTGGCAAACTACACAATGAAGGTGGGGACAGCAGTGCCTCTAGCTTGTTATTACCCCATATCCAGCATCTCTCTGCACAGCTCACTGATGTCCCTCCTTCTTATGGATGGACATTATTAAAAGGCTGCTTATGGATATACACAGCCTGGTCAGAGCCCTTGGTTGAGTGCCACCTGCACCCAAGCCATGGCTCTTGTCATTGCCAGTGTACGTATTGTTCTCTGGTTATTTTTTTTTAGTCTCTTGCTCTGCAAGGAACTGGGAGCAATGCTGATGAAACACATAAGACCCATCCTCATACTGTTTTTTGTCTCAGCTCAGTACCCTGCTGTGACCTGCCATTGGCTCCCCTCCAAATGTCCCAACATGAGTGAGAGTTGTTCTGGAGTGATTTCAGCCCCACTGAAGCAAGAAGGTTCAGACACCTCTTAAGAGAAGATTCCTGGAATGTTTCCAACTTGGGTTTGTTTTTTTTTTTCAAATGCAAGATATTTAGCTGCACTTGGGAAGGCATCCAAGTCTGCGGCTGTTTGTCTGCAGGAACCATGAAGCTTTTTTGAGGTTAGATTGTCTCCTCAGCTCAGTCATCTTTTGTGCAGTTACTTAATGTTAGTGAATTTGCATCCGATTTATGTACCAGAGAAGCAAGACTAACACCTGTCCCAAATGCAGGAGAAACTGCCCTTTTCCCTTTTTCTCATTTGATTCTTGGAGCAGTTTTCTGTTTGCCACTGAGAGGAAAATGAGACAACTCAACCCAAAGCCCAGCTCCTGTCACTCACCAAGACCAATTCAAAGACTTTCACCATTAATAGTAACCACTGGGGCAGTGCACGGAGCTGGCATTTTTTTTTACAAGAAAACCCCACTTTCCTGTTTAAAAATACAGCTCACTATTTTTTTAAAAACTATCAATTTAAAGGACTGAAAAATAATCTGGACTTCAACACCCAGAACTGTTTTCCAGCCACATGGCGTATGAAATCTGCTAGCATATTTTTTCCACCTCCTCATGACCCAGATCCCAAGACAGATGCCTCTGGGCTTCCTTTGCAGTCAGTGGGGAGAAAGAGGTTTCTAGAGCATCTCATCCTAAAGTGGGCAACTAAACCAGCTCAGCTCAAAGTGTTACTTTCCCTCTATTGACTATAAAGTTAGTGAACATAAGTAACTAGCCCAGATGTGGAAGTCTGTCTTGATGTAGGTCAGATGATCCCTGTCTGGCCTCTTTTGGCTCCAGCACTGATCAATCTGCAGCAGTTCTTCCCAAATAGCTCATCCCCACCTTGGGCTGGGTTTTGGGGGGATGGCTGCTATGTGTGAGCATTAATTAGTCAGTGATACAGGTCCTGGAAATACCTGCACCTGGCAAAGCCAAGATGGAAATGCACTCCTGCCTCCTCCCAAGGGCATATCACTGTTGGTACACCTGCCCTCTTTCCACTTTATTTTCTCCTGGGCTCCATAAATCTTGCTTTCCTTTCCACACTGCAGCCTGGCGTCAGGAGGTGCGAATGCTCCCGTTCTCTCAGCCAGAAGGGAAAAAACAGATTTCCACAAGCTCAGCTTTGCTAAGGCAAATGAACTCTGTGTGTTAGGAGGTCAGTGCACCAGGATGGAGGTCCTGGCAGATGTCAGGAGTGCAAAGGACAGGTCAAAAGAAGCCCAAATTGTGCAAACACATAGCACCCAGGCAGGCAATCCTGATAAGAGAAAAGCCTCTGCAAACAACTAGGAGAGCCAAGAGAAAAGATCGACTCTCACTCTGCATTATTTTCCTATATGCAAGTTTGGGCTGCAGCAGAAACCTTTAAAAAATAGCCAAAGCTACGTTAACAGTTAGATTATTTTTGTGGATGGAAAGAGAGGGCTCAACGTTTTCTCTGAAAACACCCACCCAGGGTTCCAGGAAGAGGCTGAAGTCTCTGGTTTCTACAGTGGCTGCCTCTTATCAGGGGCTCAGGCTGATGCATCACCCCAGTTTTAGCTCAAGTCTGCAGCAGATCTCAGGAATAACCCCAGGAGTAGGGCAAGGTGTACACGGATACACAAGGTGGATGCACTGGTCCAGGAGTACCACATTCCTGGGGATATGGAAAGTGGGAATTCAAATCGTTTTAAATGGAGCATCTTCCCCTCTTGCTTGAGAAGCAAGATGGAGCTCAGCTTGTCTGCTGGGCCTTTTAAAATCTTAATTCTCTCCTTCTCTAATTTCTAGGGCTTGAGTGAGGAGAGTCATCATCTCCTATTTTTGAGATGTTTATGTTCAACATCCTGAGTTTATTCACAGAGCAACGAGCCTGCCTTTAAAAATCAAGGCCAAATCTAGGTCAAATCTGATAAACATTTTATCCTTTGCTTTGCAGAACTGGAGGGCTCAGGCATACAATCGTGTCATTGCGGCTCAGTGAGTGACATCACGTCAGCTTCACCAATGGGCCATGCATGCTGAGCTGCAAGGGTGAGGCCAAACACATTAGCTTGAAACCTCTTTCACTGAGCTTTTGGTAAATGTGCTTCATCCCATATTTGCTAACAGTCACCATCTGAGCTGCCTTATTTCACTGTTTGTGGGCACAAAGCCCCTTCACAAGCTCTTAGTTTTCTATGCAATAAAATTTCTTGCAGTGTTAAGAAGGAACCAGAAAACATGGCATGTCTAAAGCTGAGCTTATAAACCCAGGCTGGCCAGTGCTGGATTGCCCGTTATCTTGTTTGGGGTCCCACTGAGGCACAGTGTAGCTGTCCAGCCTGTATTTCTTTTGAAGGAGATCCACATTCAGAGGGAAGTGGTGCACAGTCAAGTTTTCTCCCATCGAAAGAGTTGGGATATGGCAAGAATACACCCAGCTACAAATATGTTGATGGCTGGAGAGGAAAAGGGCATTATGGAGCACTTCTACTGCCTACTGTGGACTCAAGTCTTCAAAATAATCTCATCCTTGAATACTGAAGAGCTGCTCCAGCCCTCAGTACACACAGCACAATTCCAGTAGTTCTGTCTCCTTTCAAAGGGGGCTGAAAAATAAGTCAAAAGCCGACAAAAGTCAAAGTTAAACCTTTAAACTGGAATAAGGATGTACTTTCTTACAAAATCACTCACTTTATCTACACTGGTTTTGTGTTCACAGAGCTCCCTTCATACTCAGGGGACAGCAGCTATTCATAGAAGTTGCTTCTGCACGAGTGAAACAAGGTGGTCAGGATGTGACAGCCCAGACAAAGTCAGAGCAAATAAAATGCAAATAATGCAACTAGATTCATGTGGTTCAGCCCTTTTCCTCTGCTATCTTCAGCATCTTTGCAACACCACTGTGATGGCTGATAAGAAAACAGGGGGTCAAATTGTCAAGAAAACAGAGGTTGTTTCCTTTGCACCAAATACTAAAAGCAACATCTCTTGGCTTTTTCATGGCTTGGCTCAACCCAGAAGATGGCTAAACTTTGCTCAGGTGGGACTGAGAGGTGCTGGCTGCAAGGAGGAGGCATCTGCACAAAGCATCCCACCCATTAGGATGTTTCGAAGCCTGGGACACCTCATTTTTCCTGGCTGCTCTGGCTTTCTGCATTGAGCAAAAGGCTGTATACCATTTCTTCCACTCCAGGAAATGTATGCAAAAACTTTCCAATAATAGTCAATGCAAGTTATCCCTGACTTATCTGCTGGGAATGGAAAAAGTCTCTGTAAAACATCTGCCACCTCTACAAGCAACCCCCTGACCATGCAGTTTGCCATGTTCTTGCTACTATAACTTGGGGCTCAATACCCAGATTTTGTACTGAAATACAAGTACAGAGTCACAGACTTAAAATTCAAGCTTCTGGAGTCTAAGGATGTAAACTCGTTAAAAGAGAAACTGTCAGGCCTGGAGAGGGAAGGCTTTTTGAGGCAGTTGATTAGACCAGGGATAAACTGCTAAAACAACTGCTAAAAGTAAAAGAACAAAAAAGAAAGAAAAACTACATCATAGGAAATCTAAGTTCTATAAGACAACCAATGCAATCTGAGAACAGAAATTCATAATTGTACTAGATAATAACCATTACGGATATGACAGAAATATTGCTTTTATGGCTCTTAATCTTTTCCTTCATCTCCACACTGCAAGGTCCCTCTCTGCTCCACTTTTATGTCTCAGATAATTTATAAAATTACAGTAAACTCAAAGCAATTTTTCCCAGTTTCTCCAGTTTCCTTTTATATTTAGAGTCTTAAAAATTACTTGGCAAAGAGCTTGTCATTTTTTCCAGCTGTGTTGACTCGTCTACCGAAGATGCTGCTTTGTCTCACTGACATTCAGTGAATTGATCTCCAACAACAGCAGTATCAGATACTAGAGTTTTCAGAAGGGCAGTGGGATACATTACAGCTTGAATGAACAAAACACTGCCCAAAGGAGAAGTTACCTTCCCCCATTTTCTGAAGTCTTCAAAACAATCTGGAAACCTCCAGTTCAATCACACAATCTTGGTCCCAGGGTGTACCGTCTACCTGGGGCTCCACATCCACAAGAACCAAAGCACTGCAGCAACAAAGAGTGTAACAGTAACAACTGTCTGCATTGCCGCTACTTAATTACCCAGATGAGCTTCAAAACTGCACAGCTAAAGGCCAAAATTCTTCCTTTTCCGAGGAAACAGAAATCTGTTCTGTAAGGAGAATGGGTTTTCCCATGCAAAACCAGAGGCAAATCCCACCTCTTCATCAGCATTGTTTCACCTGATGGTGTTCTTGGCAGGGCCAATTGGCCCTGGATCACACACATAGGTACAAGGTACTGATCCACTCACATGCACAGAAACCAAAAATACCCAGAGCCCAAAGGTGCATTTTAGAGTGCTTTTCCCAGCAAGGAAACTAGAGTATTCTTATGTTCCACTTAAAAATACTTGAGTATCATGTAAGTGCTACAATAGTGCATGAATACATATATAGATAAAAAAAAAAATAAAAAAATCTATAAAATATTGGCCCTAATCCTTAAATCTCAGCAAATTAACTCTTGACTTAAGATCACCTTTTAGCACATCTTGGGCCATATTCTTTTCTCTTGGTCACCTGCATTGTGGAGGATAGCCATTCTGGCATCTAGCTTTGGTTTCTGAATTAGCACTCTGTATAACACTTCTGATACAGTCTGTGAAACCTTTCTATGGCAATTTAGGGATTAAGTTCCTGTTTTAGGAATGGGATAGTCATTGTCCTCAGCCCTGAGCTCACTGCGAGGCCTGAGAGGTCATCTGGCAGGTGAGAAGTCACAAGGCAGGAGACAATAACACTCAAGGCTCTGCTTCCCTCTGTTATCTTTGCAGAAAACATTCAGGTGGCTTTTACAGGCTATAAAAAACCCCCAGCAGGATTCAATTCTATTATTTATTACGTGAAGCAACATATTCCTTTGTGTATCTCACCAGTAATGTTTTTAAACCTTCATTGTGAACCCAAAGAGGGCAAAGTAGAGTGAACACTATAGCATCTGTGGCAAAAGGATACCAAAACTGCAACCCCCCTTTTCTTTTTAATTGGGATTGGTATTGGCCTGTTAAGGAGAAAGTGATTACTGGCAAAGTATTGGCTTTTTCCAGAAAAATGGCATCACAGCCTTTCAATTCTTTGAAATTTGCCTTGTCACAAATATTGACAAATGGATACATAATTTACTAAGAAACATTGATTTCTTAACAACAGCTGTAAAGCAGCCAAAAACCCTTGGAAGAAAAACAACTGTATTTTAAGCTAAAAGAAGTAACTAAATAACAACCACTTTTCCTAAATAAACCAGGAACTGCAGGATTAATAGTAAGATCAGCTCCCAGTCCCATATATATTTTTACCTATTTCCAATAATATGGCAAAACCCACTTTTGACTTAACAAAGTGGTAAATACAGAGCCAAATCATATTCATATTAATAACAATTAATATTTTCACTAATGCCTATCTAAAACATTACACAACTTTCATTAAGTACCCATCACCTCTGGACACTTGAGAAGAGAGTGAGCTAAGGGAACATTATCAAAGTGAACTACTTCTTATTCTGGGAGGCAGCTGAAAATTTGATTAAGTCCTTTCTCACATTGTATGTGGGTTTGGGTATGCTTCTGAGTTTCCCGTCATCTGTCTTTGAGGTTCAATTTCTTATTTGCAGTTGTTGTGGCACAAAAAAGTTGACATTTTGCAAGGCCTGAGGTCTGTGGTCATTCTCATATCTAGCAGGACACCTTTGCCAGTTCAGTCGTATCCTTTTCTCTGTCAGATGTAAGTTCTCATGGGTCTTGACGACCAAGGGGCACTGGCCCCTTGAGCAGTGAGAGATAATTTCCCTCATTTTGGTCCACACCACCTGTGTGATGCCTAAAGGACACAATGGGATGGAAGAAGCCCAGTGTGCTCCAGCGATGGGCTTAGGCTACAGACCTGGGAAAGGGATGGATCCCTTAGTGCAGCTCATACCAGATCTCATGGGTCAGGAAGGGTTTATAATTAAAAAACTTCAAGACAATCAAAATACTTTAATAGACTAGACTAGAATAATAGACTTCTAGAATCATAGAATAGTTTGGGTTGGAAGGGACCTTCGAAAGTCATCTAGTCCAACCCCTCTGCAATAAGCTGGGACATCTTCAACTAGATCACGTTACCCTTCAGAACCACATCCAGCCTGGCCTTGAGTGTCTCCAGGGATGGTGCATTCACCACCTCTCTGGGCAACCTGTGCCAGGATTTTACCACCCTCATCGCAAAAAGTTTCCTCCTCAAATCCAGCCTGAATCTCCCCTCTTTTAGTTTAAAAACATTAGCCCTCATCCGAACTAACTGACTCTTGTTACTTACATGTTAGTAACTGCAGTGCCAAAGGGCCAATAGTGACATTAAATCTAGCAGCAACTTCTGCAAGTCTGTGCTTCCTTAAAGCACAAACTGGATCAAATTTTAGCTTTGCTTTTTGATAGAAAGAAAGAGACAAATAGAAAATCTGAACAGTGACCCTACATGTTCAACACCTTCATAGGGAGCAGAAACAGTGGGTTACTTCTGGATCCTACTACTTCCAGAGGAAAACCAGGATTTGCTCATGGAGATTTGCCTCTGAGAGGACTTTTGTTTATGGTACGCATTCATTTACCCATTTCCAGTAGGGTTTCACCTCTCAGTTCCATGGGTATGGATGCGAGTCCCCACCAACTTGACTTGAACAGACTTGAGGAGGTGCCATCTCCTCTTAACCATGGTCTGCTCAAGTACCAGTGGTTTGTGGTTCCTGTCTCAGGTTGTCACGCTGCAGTTGACCTAAATTCTCTCTCTCTTTTCTTCTCTTCTCCAGATGGTGAGGTCTGATACAGGCAGGTGTTTCTGAGCAAGCAATTGACCCCTCACAGGGCACATGCCCGTTCTGCTGACAGGCAGGGTATGCAACAAAACAACCGTACACTTGCTGTATAACACGCGCAGTTTATTAAACAAGCACACTAAAGCAAACAGGCACACTAAAGCAAACAAGCATACTAACATGAATTGGGTTTATATCTCTATATAGTAAATAAGTACAATAAAGCACATCAGATAAATACGTAAGTAAAGTACAGAGGAAAACTAGCAATGCATCAAATCATTACTGCATAAAGAGAACAGAGATTAAGAAGAAATACATCACCAGTTACCCCCGAATCATCACCCAGGCCCACACTTAAAGCTGGGATGCCCATTGCAGCCAATGGCAGGAGTCTCAGGTAACTGGGAAAATCCCTTTGCAATGCATCCACCCATAGGTGAGGCTTTGGGTTTGGCTACAAGATGGTCCTGCTTTTATACCCGTGGAAAAACAACCGGCTTTATGCCAGATCTCTAATTGGTTACTCATGGGGCTATGCAGTTTCTCATGATCTCACCGCTGTCCATGCCGACAGCGTTGGCCAGGCGCCCCGGTGCGGCCAAGTATGAAGGTCATAGAACATCTGCACACCTATGCTTTCCTGCCTGTTTCTGACAAACAGCGACCATCAGCATAAACATACATACTCTACGGAATACACTTTGACAAAATACATACTTTGTTATGTCTCTCAGTCATGAGTGGAAATTAACTCTCTAACGAGGTTCTCATCCATTAGACCACCTTCAGCCATGAGCAGAGGATCCTCTTTCCATCCTTCATCACAGGTGCTCCTGACACAGAGCGGGCACAGGGCCTGTTCTACTGTGCCAGAAAAACCTGGATCAGTAAATCCAAGATACAATAACCAGGTAATGCTGCAGTCATCAGCACGTTATCTGTTGGTATTTTCTGCCATAGAGGTGCTGGTGAGCTGCTCCAGGGCAGACGCCTACGTTAAGCAAAATGCCAGTTTTAACATGACCATCCCCCAAGCAGTATCTTTTATGCATAAATCCAGTGCACATGAAGAAAAGTATGTCCTAAGACCTGTTAAATGGAGCAACTAAAACGAGTTCTTACTTGGAAAGTTACCAAAACAGCAACTGAGATCCACTTGGTCAGGCAGAGACAGGGAGGTTTAAAACAGCACCTACAAAATCTTCCCTCACTGGCAAGGAAAACGGTTGCACAAGTTCTCTGTAAACATCTTTATCTGCAGTCATTAGCTGGCAATCCTAAACATTGGATGAGTTCTCCCCATGGTTTCACAATGGGTTTTTTTCTGGTTTCTAGGAACTGGTTTCGAGGATGGCCATTCAGCATATGAGAAAAATGTGTGAACATGATACACAGTCGTTTCTTTTTTCTCTTGGACATTGCCCATTACAGAAATACAAACCACCACATTACCATGTACCCTACTTTAACAGTTTCCATCCAATACCTATAAGCACATCACAAATGTGAGTGATTTTACTGTGATTTGAAAGATCCCTGCTCAGAAGGAAATGTAGTTTCTGTTCTGAACATAAGGAAAATACGACTGAAGGGGTACTATGTGGAGCATACAAGGCATCTTCCTTAACGCCCAATACAATGCCTTATAAAACCACAGTCCTGTCTCTATCCAGTAGTTTGAGTTAATCTCTTCCAGACAAATAATATAGACTAAGAAAATAAAGCAGGGAAGATGAGAGAGTGCAAAAAAAGGTGGAACAAAGATGCCATTTTAAATCACTGGCCCCAAAGCATCATGTAACCATTCTCTATGGCAAGGAGCAAGTCAAGGAAATTCCTCATCAACTGATACTTTCTACAGGTCCATGAAAGCCAAAGGCTGTGGATTTTGCGGCTCTTTAAAGTACAGGGAGAAATCCCCACCAGCACTGCTCCAAATCCCTGAGTGGTACAGGAAGTGCTGCTCGACACACGATGACCGATCGGCAAAGGGGCAGAAGCACATTGGGTTTTCAGTCCTGACTTTGAGATCCAGCTGCCAAGCGCATTGCAAAGAAAGACCCCTGGAGATTTCTCATACTTTTTTTTTTTTTTGGCTTATTCTCCTAGAGCACTCATCTAAACAAAAATCAGCTGGTTTCCTTCTCACTTGCACAGTGTTTGCAGAAGGGACTTCAGCATCTGGCCTGGCTACTATTAAAAGATGAGAACATCCTGCTCTGTAAGGAGAACACCACTACTGTCAATAAAAGGGGAGAGATTCTTCCTGAGGTATGTCTGCACTATTTAGGGTTTTTTTCCCTTATGCCACAGTCTTCCCTTCCTATTTCTTGGGGTTTGCTAACTGGCCTCGCACACCCTGAAAGCAAGAATAAGAATTGTGCTTTCCTGGGATAAACTATCTTACTGCATTTGGATTAACAGCATCATTTTCAGCTACCAAGGACTTCTTTTTCCAACAGCGGAAATGAGAAAGTAAACAAGCTGGAGAGCGTGAGGCGCTGCCTTGGTGCTCAGACTTTATTTGTAATAGTGCTCTGAAGTCACAGTCTGCAGGAATACGAATGAAGGGATGGAAAGGAGAAGTCACTAATCACTGGACCCCTCTAAATGTGCAAAAAGGTTTTAAGCCCTTAATATACCCTCTGTGCTCAAACCCAGAGGCAGGGAAAAACCCCAACTCAGAGGCTGAGGGAGAAGTCACCAATTGCACTTTGGGAGGTGGGGGTTAGGTGTTAGGAGAAGCATGGGGATGGGATGCTCTTCTGAAGCCACAGCTCCACCTCCATGCTTGGAAGACATCAGAACTTGCTGGGCACAGCCATGCTGAGCAGGTCTGATAGCAGTGGTGGTGCACTGAGCCTCCCTTGGACCAGGAGACTCACAGAGATCCCTTCCAATGAGGATTTCGGTGGCCCTTTATTGGTAACACCAACACTGATGGGTTGAAAAACGCAGGCATTCAAAACCACAGGGCTATTAATAGAGGGACTTCAGCTGATCTCTACTGGTGTAATCGCCATCTGAATTTGGCCTTGTGGTAAACTTTAATCTCTGGCAAGTTGCTGCAGCATATCAACTTTAACATGGGTTGTTTGCTTTTCTCTGAGTGTTGGGACATCCTGCAAGCTCCAGCTGCTCATCCCAAGTGAGCTGACGGGACTGAGCGGCCAAGGGCTGCCTCCATGGACTGCAGTGATCTCTGTGTTTCTTCCTGCCCCACCGCAAATCCCGAGTAAATCTGTTGAGACAGCACAACTTGGCCTTAGCTCCGCATTGTTTTTTGACCAGATCAGCAGTCTGGAAACTAGGTCAATTTTTCTAAACATGTGGTTAGAAATGTGCTGTTTCAAAGGACACTATCCAATGGTGTGAGACCAAACATTGGATTTGTAGTAAAAAGTGCTAAACAACAACAAGAGTTCAAAGCTCTCTATAAACACTGAGTCCACGGGAGATCCTGACAAAGTAGGGAAATAGTAAATATTGTGTTCTATGTTTAGGGAAACTGAGGCATAAAAAGAGGAGTCCAAAGCTGCCTGGAGAATCACAGACAATGCTGAAATTAGCGTCAGAACAAAAGCTAATTTGTCTCATCTTTACAAGTTCTTACAAATAAAACCATGGGGATTTGGTTTTATTGTCTCACCCAAACTGCAGGAGGGAAATTCAAGTCTGTTTGCATTCCCAGTGAGGGAAATCCTAGTCCACTTATTATTTAGGTAACATATTCAACGTTTGAAACACAAGTTGCATCTACCCTAAGTAATACATGCAGTTAATCTGTGTGCAATTAGCAGGGCAGGCCTGAGAATTTCAATTCTGAATCATGTCACAGGTTCCAAGTTACTTTGTTTGCACTGCATCAGATCACCAGATACTTTTGGAAGCTTAGGCTTTGTTCTATTTGTATCTCACAGTCTTATCAGTTACTGGGGCCAACAGCTTCCTATTCCCAGAGGGGCAGATGCTGACGTCCCCTTCTCCAAGACCATATAAGTGTCACCAAGAGACCCCATGGGAACCTCTCCATACATCCCAGACTGATATTGCACCAGTAGCTCTACAGGAGAAAAATTCTAATTACAGAAGGCCAAAGACAGCCTTTGTGAATATTATTTATTTTTTTGCTTTAAGCTCATGCCAAAGTTTCTTTTTTTCAAGATGTTGAGTAGAAATGCTCAACTGCTCCCAGTATTTCCTCCAGCACGGTCATCCCCATCACCTATCCAAAGATTATGGGTTTCTTGTGGCTTTGCTTATAATTTTACCTTGTACAGCAAATATTTCTGGCAAATAATGCTCTCAGCTGTTCTCTGTCCTCTGTCTGCAAGCATTCAACCAAGTGGTGAGTGCCTGAACTGCAAAGCTGGTCTCCCACAGTGCACTGTGCCACCTCCCCAAATATATGCTCCAGGGTGTGACCCCACGTGCTGCAGATCACTGCTGCGACTTATGCAGGGCATTGGCTAACCATAAGCATTTGCCCAGGAGAGAGATTTCACCCCAAAATACCAATTAATTTCCTTCTGACCACCCAGAAGGATGGTAACTGGACGGTGTGTGTTACTCCTTGGACATACAACTGAGGTTATTTCATCTTTTTCCCTAGTAAACAGTTTGATGAAATTTTTATTTGGTGCCAGCACAGGACTTGGTGCTGAACCGTGAAGTCAGACCCTGCTCCTTCTCTGACCCACCACTTCCCCAGAGCTTGGTTTAGGCATAAAAAAAGGCTGATCTAGGCCTGTGGCTGTCAGCACATGGCTGCCCTGAGCCCCCCTCGGTTTGCTCACAGCCACAGGAAATAAAAAAACTAAACCCAAGGCCAACAGGGAGAGATGGTGTGAGATGCTGCCCACTGTATGTACACCATGTGAGACAAAGGCCTGACTCCAACTATCCAGAGTTGACATTCAACCCTCACAATCCAAAAGCAAGAAGCCACTTACTGACACCAAATGATGGAGAAGCCAGTGGTCATCATCCCTAATAGAAGCATCTTTAAACTTATCTCCTAAAAGTACTTTGGGGTTGATCACTTCCCACTGCTCCACATGTCCCTACATTGGGCAGTCGTACATGCTGACCAGTGGTAGACATTTTGCCCCATAAGTGGATAGTTTCTGGCTCAGGCAAAAGAACAAGAGTCACCCTCCCAAGCTGCAAAAGGGTAAATGAATCAAAAAATTAAAAGCGACACACCTAGCATGATGTACAATGGGAGTTGCTGTATTGGATAAGCAACGGTTTGGCTTTTTCAACCCTTGCGCTGTCTGCTATAGATCCCAGAATCGCAGAATCACTAGGGTTGGAAGGGACCTCTGGACATCATCTAGTTCAACCCCCTGCCAAGGCAGAGTCACCTAGAGCAGGTTACACAGGAATGTGTCCAGGCGGGTTTTGAATATCTCCAGAGAGGGAGGCTCCAGGACCCCCCAGGACAGCCTATTCCAGTGTTCTGCCACCATCAATGTAAATAAGTTCTTCCTCATGTTGTGGTGAAACTTCTTGTGTTTTAGTTTATGGACATATCCCAGAGAAACGCTCCAGAAACCAACAAAAGATAGAGGGATCACTGCAACTCCTCAATAACCTGCCTATGTTAGTGGCATAACCCGCCCAAGAATTTCATCCTGTCAAACCTCTTTAATCAGGTTGGTTTTAGCCAAGTATATGTTATCTGCAAAGTCATGAAGATTTTAGCTTAGACAAGCTGCAGCAGATAGATAGCTCTTAGCCTGACTCACCAGGCCATGGGATAATTTGGAGGGGACCATGGGAGATCTCCAGCCCAACCTTCTGCTCCAGCAGCTTCTGCTCCAGGGGCAGACCAGGTTGCTCCACGCTTTACCTCAGGAGTTGGGTCCTGTAAACCTCCAAGCACAGAAGTGGCACAACCTCCTCAGGCCCCTGGTTCAACCACTTGACCATGTGAAATGGTGAAAAATTGTGTATTTCTGGATTAAGTGACCATGAAAGCGAGAGTATAATGAACATTCCTCTGTGCTCTGACTAGCTGAGATGGGTTAACCTGAGTACCAGAAAGTCTTAGCACTACAGTTTGTAGCAGAAGTCCATCCCCCTCCCCCCCTCAATTTATATAACAATTATACCACAGAGCATTGATTGATTTGCTTGGTTCTTCACTCTTGGATAAAGCTTCCCTAAAATCAGGACTTAGATTATGGGCTGGAATGAAAGCACCCTTGAGAACCCCCAAACATTATCTCAATCTTCAACTACCACACAAGAAATGTGTAGGTCCATGGTAAAGCCAAAAGTTCACAAAATCAGTATTAGAGACATTTAACTTCAAAGATAAAGGTTTCTTTAAATGATCAGAACTCCATGCCTCTCTGTGCTACTAGTTTTCTTTTGCAGAGTCAAGAAATAGCTAAAAAGGATAAGAACTTACTACAAAACCAGGCACAAGCTTGGAAACGATTCCTGTCCTCTCCTCCTGCAGACAGCCTTAGGTGAACTTAACTTCACCTTCACTAGCTGCATCTCCTCCTACCGCTGACACTAGGCTGGAAGAAAAATCGCCTCCTCTTCCAGGCCCCTACCTATCCATGTATCTTTTGCTGCTTGGAAACTGTTCTCGCCTTAGGCCATGCAAATCACAAGATTATCTGTAACTGCATTCCTCAAGTCTGACCAGGAAGAGGTGGGGATAGTGGAACCCCCATCCTGGAAAAACGCCAGAAAACCCAATCCCTCCTGCCCGGTTTGGAAATCTATCCCAGCTTTTCCTATAGTTCAAGCTCTGCCCACAGCACCCTGGCACCAGAATGTCCCAGCTAATGTCAGTTGTTAGGTTTCAGAGTTAACGATCTAGCAAGAGAAATGGAGCAGTTTGCACTCCCCTAAGAAACACAGGTTTTGACAGTTTGCAGACTCAGGAGAAGAAGCAACATTTGAGATCAGATGTAGAAGATATCCTTTACCATCCACAGGCATGGATATTTGCTTTTTATATTTAACTGGAAACTTAAGCACTGCAGGAATTGATGGTGCCACCACGAAACGCCCACTACTGCGTCCTACCATGTACTTACTTTACCCTGCCTGGTGCTAAGAGGAGAGAGTGGAAGAAAAAGAAGCATAGAAGAACATTAACAAAAAAAAAGCCATTTTATTGAAAATGAAATTCAAACTTCAAATTAATATTACAATCATGAGAAAATGCCAAACAATTCAATTTACAGTTGCAACATACAATACAAATAGTCCCTTTGAAGATGAAGTAAACTGATCCACAATCATCGTCTGTGGCATAAAGCAGAGTGTGTTTGTACAATATGTGCATGAAAAGCAAATCTTGGGTGACAGCATTTGAAAAAATAAAAAAATTAAAGCTTGTATTTACACAAAATGCTACAAATATTTTGTTCCAGCGGAAATTCAAGACTGGTAAAGCATATTTAACAGCAACAAAAAAGAACTGGAATGTCACTCATATTACCTAAAAACAAAAGTTACTGTAAAAGTATGGGTTTGGCTGATATACTTAAAAGTACTGCATTAAAAAAAAAAAGCAAAGAGTTATCTGTAAACATGGAAGTAAACAAATATCTAAAAAAGATCTCAGAAAATGTTAAAATGAAATGCATTCTATTCAAAAACAACAAGAAATTCAGGGGTTCAGAGAATGGGGCTTCTTTGAGCTCATGGCTGATCCAGGTTTAATTACTGCTTTTGCCCATGGCTTGCTGGCTTCGTGCAGCCTGGCATGGGGCTAAGCTTTGCTTTGCTAAGTGTGAAAGTGCAAAATTTTCCCCACTGGAGATGGTACTTGTGGAAACTGCTAAATCCCTGCTTGGGGGACTGCTGTCCAAAAAGTTCCATACTCAGACAGACACAGCAGCTGGTCCTTTAAAAGGAACAATAAATGCCACACGAATGATGTTGCGGGTTAAATAATTTGCTTTACTCATCCGTCCTGACCCGCTGACCCCCATCTGGTTACTCTTAGGAGGAGGGAGAGGAGGATTTAATCCTCGGTTCAGCAAAAGGGACATCACGCCTGTTGTGCTGGAAGTAAATCTTTGGTAGGATTAAGAGAGCTGGAAAGTAAAAAAAGGCCATTTGTAATCTTTCAGCCTATGACCAGTGCCAAAGATTGCCACTGACCAAAGGGAACGGCTGTTCGTACCTTTGAGAAAACTCCTTTCTGTTTATGCTAAGCACTTCGCAAAATGTCAAATAACCTGATGTGATTTACTACATAGTGCCAGTGGCAAGTTTTTTTGGTCTCAAAATCCTGATTCAAGAGCATTCGCAAGTGAACTCAAAAGCATTTTCTGAAAGCTCTGATGAGCATCTCTGCCTCAGCCTGTACAACTCCCTCCATGACCAGCCTGACGTTCAGGAGCACAGGGGTCTACCGAAAGTCAAGGAGCTGGTGCTCCTTCATCCATAGGTCCTTAGAAAACCCCTTCTTTCCTATCTCAAACAAACAGAGCCAGATGCCTGCCTGCATGGTCAGGGAAGCTGAGGGCAGGGATCAGTCTCACACACCTCAACTGGGCAGAGAAAACGTTATCAACATCTGTCCCTAACAGTCTAGTTGGAAAGCCATGGGGACACAATGAGTCCTGTCGGTACTGAGCAAAACAGAAGTCTGGTCTGTGCTGGATTTATCCAGAAACAAAAACGAAGTGCTTGAATTTTACAACAAAGTCTTTAAAAAAAAAAAATAAAAAAAATAAAAAAAAAGAAAGAAAGAAAGAAAGAAAAAAATCTGGGTTGCTGCCTGCAGCCACTCTTAACAATATTTCAACACAAAAGCACCCTAAAAATTACTTAATATGCATACAGTAAACCTTAAAAAGCCCTTCTCAGCAATAACAAATAATGTACAAATATAGTACCTTTTTTTAAATAGCAAACAGCTTGCACCGGCAGTACATCTTTTTCTCTTGCTTACTAAACAAAAAACAAAACTGAAATGTGTAACCAGACACTGGCTTTTTAAGTGCTGCTGAGACTAACAAACGTATTTTACAGTTACAAATAAATGGACAGTGGTATGCTTCAAGCTACCACAAACCAACAATAAATAGAATCAATTACAGCTTCCATCTTTGAAGGAAAACTAAGTATTAGAAGAAAAACAAAGTGTCTTACTTATACTTTAAGCATACTTGGTATACAACCTTTAGAAGGCAAAGACTTTATTATTTTTTTTTTTTAAGAGCACATCATCACGCAAATCGAGGGATGTACCACACTGTCAACTCATTTAACAGCTTTGCTATTAACGAGCAGTGATGGTGTTGTCCAGCTCTGTACGGCTATGCCCTCCGTTGATCTACTGAGATACCCTGGAGGTAGCCCAAGTACAGCCAAGGAGCGCTGTGGTGGCTGACAGCCCCCTGAGGAGGCTGCGGACAGCAATGGCTAAGGCAGGGGAAAGAGGCAGCGCTGGCAAACTCCATCAGCATGTGCTGAACATCCCGCTAAACCAAACTTAACATCACCTGCTAGGGGATAGCCTGGGGCAGGCAGGTCAGCTCCAAATGCTTCCAGCTGATGCCGCATCACCTTCCTGTTTGCCGTAGCAGCCAAGGGTTGGAAAAAATTTGGGCCCCTCCATTGTATAGTTTGGCAGCAGACAGGCTGGTTAAGGGTTTCGTGTGCAATCTGCTCTCCCTGTATTGTGCTTGGGAGCCCCGGGGTGGCTTTTAAGGTGACTTTTTCTTTTCAGCATTTGCAGAAGGGAGTATTGCTGCCCTTGCGCTTGTCTCTCTAATATGGCAACAGTCACATCAACTTCGAAGTCAACACGGCATCCTTACAGCTCTAGCATTTAATGCTAAGGGGCGGTGATTCGCTACCAGGCAGTTTCTGTCTCAAGTTTTGAACCTTTTATAATTCCATCAAGTGGGCTGAAACTGCAAGGGGAGGGGAAAAAGATTCACCAATTACCCCTTAATCCCATTTCTGAGATACTTAACAATTCAGTACTTGTAAAATACGGGCTTTGAAACAGTTTTGATTTTTCTTTGGGAAAAAAAAAAAAACAAAACCCTGTTGAAATTCAAATCATGCTGTCAAAATGGAACATTTGAAATATGAGTATTTTCAAATTTTGTAGTTCTGAGAAAAAATCCTGGGAGAAGAAGAAATTAGGGGAAGGCTGGAAAATATTTCATCCTTCCTACCATTTTTCCAGTGTCTCCACAACTACTGATTAAAAGGCAAGACTGTGTTGAAGGCAACCAGAGAGCTAATAAAAATATTTTAAACACAATATTTCCTTCATAAGTTATAGAAAAAGATTCTACATCCAAAATCATTTGATGAGGATGCATTTGGATGGGGTTTGCCGTTTTTAAGTCACATTGTAAACTGGTTCACACTGGGACTGCTTTTCAGAGTTGGGTAAAGGTTTGAGGTTTACACCATTGCAGATATGTAGTAAGTCAAAAGAAACAAAACAAAAACACTTTTAGAGACCGAAGTCAATATATCATTACATTAAGAAACGTTTAAAGGGTCCAAATGTCATTAAATAATTATAAATATTCTTTTAAAGTTATATGATGATTCATGTTAGCAAACAACCTCAAATTTTACACATTTATAATTTAAAAAGAAAAAAATAAAAAAGAACATAGCCGAAAACAAATACTATGTGTACCATTTTGGCTCTAGTAATATATATTGCCATTTTCATATTTTGCATAAGTAACAACATTTTGTTTTTTGCTTTTTAAAGGTTTTGGTTTTCTTTTTGGTTTTTGGCTGATTGAAGGCAAAATGAACGGATACAAAAGCAAAAAGGAAACCCCAGGGTTGTCTAGCCTAACTTGAAGACTTGTTCTCTTTAAGTACCCAAAAACAAACCAAAAAAGCAATAAACACAGAGAAGTTCCAACCATTATCTGCAGCAAGGCTTGGACCGAGTTTTTTTTGGGACAGCTGTTTTCATCTGAATATATCATGGCAAAATGGAAGCAACTCAATCTTTGCTTTCCTTTTTATGTGCACCAATACAAGCCAGATGAATTGCACTACGGGTATGAAGAGGGTCCCATACGTTGTATGATTGCAACTGTATTTGGAGTTCATGGTTAGGTTTTTATTTGTCAAAAAATAAAAGGGAATGCAGCCTTTGCCTTGCATCACCATGTTTCTCCTGATAGCCGGGGAGTCCGTTCTCTCCTCATTGGCAAAAGTACTCGCTAGTTATTACAACACTCTAGACAAAAAAAAAAAAGGAGGGGGTGATTTTTTTGTGTGTGTAAAAAGTACATTTTAAATATAAAACAAGGTAAAACGGTTCCAAGAAAAAAAGAAGTATGTGCTCTGATCCACACAATCTGAAACATGGGTTGTGGTGTGTTGGTAACTCCTGTGTTATTTATGGCCATTATCATCCCACCTACGCAGTTGCACATATCGGTAAAATCTATTTAAAAACAAAAAACAAAAATAAAACCACAAAAAACAGGCACTTCGTAGTTAGTCGACCATTTGTTTGGTTTGGGTTTTTTTGGCTCGCGGAGGTCAGGCCGGCTACAGAAGGAATCTCAGTATGGCCTCCAAACGGACTCATCCATTCTGCCACTAGAATTCAAGACGGTTGGGGAGCTGCTGTGGCTGCCATCCGCCTCCACACCGTCACTCTGGTTGGGCAAGTTAGGGTTTAACAGCGTGCTGCCGTTGGACGTGGTGGTGCATGGAGGAAGCATCCTGGAGGGGGAGCGGTCCCCTCCCGGCACCATGGGGAACTGGTATGATCCTGATGAAGTGCCATAGTAGAGATATGGAGTGCTGCTGGTCTGGAAAGGTCCACTTTGGTTTTGGGAAGAGCCGGGGTAGGGTGGTGGTAGGTAGGTGTGGTAGTGAGTGGTTGCGGACATACCCAGTGACATGCCTGAGGTGACTGGCGGTGTATAGGTAAAGGTGGCTGGATAGTGCATTCGTGGGTTGGAGAAGCGGCTCTCAGTGAGGGATGAAATGCTTGTGAACTGCCTGGGATCTGAAAATGGGCCCAGCTCTGAAGCACCTAAAAAATTATAACAAAAGATGTGGGAAAACAATTCTGTAAATACCAGTTTTTGTACCAAGTGATGATAGAATTCTACTTTTCTAAGAAAACCCACTACTTTTGGCCCCCAAGAGAACAGCAGATCATATCAAATAATACATTGCAAGGAACAGAGTTATACATCTGTCTTCTACAAGTGCTGGGCCAAATTCATCCCTGGTCTAACTCCACCAGTGCCAATGGAGGGAGCAGCATTGCCAATCTGAAGTGTTCAAAGGTCACAAGTGAGGCCAGGGGGGCGGAAATCTCAAAAATCAAGAGGCTGAAAAAGAGCCAAGAGAAAGGTGGATTTGGAGTTGATCTGCCTTCTGGTTTCTGAGCTCTGAAGGTTACGTGTCTCTGCTGTTTTGCTATAACCTCGCATGAAACTCAGGTCTGGTTGCACACGAAAGCTGAGATTCCCTCTTCAGCACACACTGTCAGGAGCTGGGGTTTCAAGAGAAGCTGAAATTACCGTTCAACTTGCGATCAAACTACAACAGCTGGCAACACCAAGTCAGCTGCACCACTGACACCTGGGGAGTTACACCAGGGGTGATGAAGACCCACTTCTTGCCTGAAATCAATTTATTTATGTGAGAATGGGCTCAGCTACTTCCTATGACTGAGAAATATTTGCTGTATCTGGAGGATGGGCAAGGCCACTGAGCTGATAGCAAAGATGCAAGTTTTACTTTTCAGTGCAGGCGATGGAAAATTACAAGCCCAACACTTTTTGCCATTGAAAAAAGTTGTTTTCATACGTCGTCTGTGCAGTCTGGTCAAAAAGAGACCACATAGTTTATGGCTACTGTGAATGTCTGGATGGTAACGCTGTGAACTGGAGTCTAACACAAAACAGGGATGGGTAAACTCATTTTGCCTAATTTTTAATCCCACATCAAACACCCAAAGTTTTGGAGCAGAACTGGAAAGCAAACGTTAGTAGCTTGGTGATCTGTTTAGGAGACTGTGGGACGGACAGCAGCAGAAGAGAAAGACGGGAAAGCTCGTGTTGAGAGAGCCAGGAAAGTGGAAAACAAAAAGGGTGTGGGAAAAAGGATAGGGGGTGGGGGGGCAGGGGGTGGGGGGGAGAGGGAATAGAGAGAGAAAAAGCCTAATAACGAAGTACAGCGCAGGAGGCAGATGCATCAGCCAGTATTCAGTATACACATATATATATATTTACACAGAGTTGGAGAGAACAGAGTATAGATAAAGGGGAAAAATCATGAAATCAAATGAACTCTCCCTGCACTTCCCAGCTGACACTTCTACATGCTAAACTCTGAAACAATCTGTATATCCTGAATATAAGATGAAGTAATGCTTTTCCTTGCAGGTAGGCTTTGCATCTGACCTGCCGACACTGCTATGTAGAAGGAAGGTCTCTCCAGCCCTTCTGCCTATAGCCTTCTCTCCTATAGCATACACAGCGGTGGCCGCAATCATTAGCCACAGATTCAACAGACCCTGACACCTTGTGCGACACACCTGGTGACTTATATCACTATTCTCTCTGTCCTACCAGCTCATGTAACCCATGCTTTCAACAAAATCTAAAAGTTGCAGAGGGGCAGAGCTCAGGCATAACTAGGCTTCAGGCTGGAGGACCTGGGCCACAGCCAGCTAAGCGTCCCTATCATGCAGCCTGAAACCTGGGGATTACAATCAAAATATACTGAGGAGAGAGTCTTAAATGGGCAGTAAAAGCCCACTTTTAACTTTGATGACAATGTGATTACTATTATTTTTATCTGGAACTGAATCAGTGACCTACGGGTGAATGGGTCTGTCTCCATCATCAACCCCTCTAACCACAGCTCCATGGAATGTAATATAACTTGTACCTTTACAGCAAACACTACTACTTGATGCAACTTCTTTCATTCCCAACTGCAAACAATAGCCAGAGGCGATACCACCCAGATTCAAAGCTGTAATTTTGGAGCACTATCCTTTATATTGTGAACAGGTCTGATATGTATCTGGAAATATAAGGTTAGAACATAATTTCCCCAGCTGCTCAAAATACTGAGTTTCAATCTGCTACCGCTTATGCTGCTTTTTTTTTTCCTTTTATTGTTACTGCAACTCTCCTAACATGAACAGAGTTGCTCTCAGTTTACCCTGATAGAAGCTAAACCAGACTTTTATAATCAAAGGGAGAGTTGGTACGAGTGTAAGGGTGTAGAAGAACATCAGCATTTTTGGTTTCTTTGCAAATCAATGGCTTTTTTTTTCTTAATAACAAACTATGCACACAGGTTACACATTAAAGGGCAATCTCCCTTTCAGGGCTAAATCCAAATATTACCTGTGTGGGTGCTGCCAGGAGAACACGTTATGTGTTGAATGACTGGGAATGTACACACCACACGCAGGCATTTCTAATATGGGGCTACAGACCTCCTTACATACCCTAGTAAATCCACACTTGTTTTTACTGTTGCTTGTAAAGCACAATCCTATTTACTCAAAGGCCAAATAACCACAACCCTTTCTTATCTCACTCATGGCTGTGTCTGCAAGGCTCCTGTATGCTCACTTCTCCACGCCCCCTTTTGCCCAAATGCCTTTTGCTATCTCCCTAACTCCCTGCACAAGCCGAGATTTGTTCACAGCCTTCTGCATCTCAATTGTGTAAAGATATTTTTGGAGATCAGAAGTTTTCTGTGTTGCCTGTTCTAAAGTCTTCTTTCTAATTAACTTTATGAAAAGTCACCTCTAAATCTCAGCTTCTTGCCGAGCTCACCACTACACAACCTCACTGATACATTTTCCTTCTCCTCCCTCTGTGCTACCTCCCGCATTAAAGTTGATTTTGATTCTAACTTGGAAACACCAGAGGCATATTCATTTATATACGTTTAGCACTTTGCTGGACTGGGAAGATAAAAAGTTTTTCTGGGTATGGCACCCATCTTTGTGTATCTAGTTGTGCACAAATAGCGATGTTGATCAGCAATACAGCAACATGACAGCACAAGTAAATAATTTATTTATTCCTCTCCCCAGCAGGATTAAAGATTTATGCTAATTTCCCCTCCGTCAGAGCAAGAAAACAATTTGCATCTGTGAATTCCCACTCTCGTGATAGCTTGTATTAAATGAGTGAAGCCCAGATCCTCTGCCCTACATTGTGGCCGCAAGATTGCGAAACCAAACTTCTGTAAAGAGAAGACTTTATTTTCTGCCGGCAGAAACACAGCTACGATCACAGCAAGTGATCTTTTCCAGGAGTCTGATCAGCTAACAGTGCTTGAAAATACCAAAAAATAAAGTCCATTTTTTAAAAATCCCTTCACATGTGAAAGAGTCCAGGTTAAATTGTTTTTAATTCTTCCAAGCTGATTCCTCTCTATCTCCACCATAACCTGGCACTCAGGTTTCCTGAGAGCTATATGTTCAGAACAGAAAAGTGGTCATATATATGCTAACATCCTAGATTCAAAAATACTGCTCCAATGTGTTTCATATTTAGCATAAGAACAATTAAAATTCCATGTGGTTTCACTTATTTTGATGCAGAAGCCTCATTAAAACCCCTAGACTTGGGCATTTGCCAGCAGCCGACTAAAATGGTTTTGCATTCACACTTAGAAAACAATTTTACCTGTTGCAGCTTTGCAGCTCCACCATTTACAGTTGAATGTATACCCTGGCTATTTCTCTTTTTCATTTTACAGATGCTAGCTAATGCCAGTTAATGTTCACTTCTCAATTAATAAGCTGTGCTTGTGGTTTGCAGAAAATAAGGCAACAAATTTCTGCCAGGTTCACAGCACTTTGGCCAATCACTTCCAATTATTAAGTATCATAATGTACCGTGGATAGATTAATTCCTTGTGAGCATAGCAAGCTGACATCTACTTTAAAGAGTTATAGGATAATTTTATAACTTACAAATACAGCAATTTGCTTTGTCATTTTATGCTGCAAGGTCACTACCTAAAAACCAGGTCCCCTTGGCTAACTGCATAGATCTGACAGGAAATTTTTAGCACATCAAGTCAATGCAAAATCATTGGATGCAAAAAAAATGAGTAGTGCTATACGAAAGAGTCACTGAAAAGTCTGTCTCAAGGAAATTCAGCTACATATGGTTAAATACATTTACCAGTAGCTAAATGATTCACTTGTGTTTTGGGGAACTTCAGTGTTAAGACATTCACTGAAGTAAGTACTAGATTTTGTGGGGTTTTGTTCAACAGTTTGATTCAGGCTGGAACATAGCACTAATTGATCAATTAAAACTCTTTTTTTCCTTCCCTACTAGCTATGTCTATGAATTATATGTGCAGCTTGGATTACTTACGGCTGATAATATCGCCTCGCATGAAGTATGCCACACACTTCACATGATGAGACGATTTCCAGTCTCTTACAGCTTTGCCAGACTTTAAACGTTCTGGCTGAAATTGTCCATGCTGGGCGTCTGTCTCAGGCTAAATTGTGATTTATGCATTTATTTGTTTTTAAAATTTCAGCTGAAACTCTTCTGCTGGGAAAAATACATTGTTTTACTAATCTTAAACTTGGAGGAGCCTTCCTTTGAAAAGCTGTACCAGTTCCATGCTTTGAAGTAAGAACTTGAACTTTGGAATAGGAGTGGCTTTTTGTGTGAAGAGATGTTGCCATGAAAATCCAGCCAAATGTGAACAATTCTTAAGGATTCTGACTAAAAATGGGCAGAAGAGTCTGTGCCCCTACAAAGACACTTGTCCAGAGACTGGGATAAAATCCTTAAGTTCCAAGTCCTGGATTTTTTTTCAAATAATGCTGAAATAAGGGGACATTCCCACCCATCCCTGCGCCAGTCCTGATAACCAGCGCATTCGTGGCTCCATTCGCTGGAGTGGCAGAAGTCTGAGTAGAAGGAGTCCACGTGAATGTTTGTGTGATATTGCAAGGGAAAAATCTGGGAAGGAGGGGTGACTTGGGGTTTGCTTTTTTTAGAAATCTGAGAAACTGTAAACACAACTAGAGACAAACAAAAGGATATTATTAAGGTTACCATGTGAGGAGTGGGAAAGTTAGTTAGGAAATACCAGCATTCAAGTTACTTCTCCCTATGCACAGCATTCAATTACAGGAGAAGATGCTATTCCTTTTATACAAACCCTCTTACAGCCAGCACACAAGCTGACCCCCTCCGGAGTGTAACAGAGTTGAGGAATAGAGAACATCGTTACCTATATATCCCCCAAATCCTCCACTGCAAGGCAGCAGAAGGGGTGAAGTGAACAAGGCAAGGGAGACCCGATTATTTCCCAAGCAAACTGGGTTTTATATGTGTTTCTGCCACATGGTTCGTACGTGACTCAGTTCAAATCTCTCCAAGTCACATTTTCACTTCTCCCATATTCCGTGCCCAGCCAAGATGCTGGCTTCTGATTTGCATGTGTGCTAAATGTTCACAGCTGCAGCTAAAGCCAACACGATCACAGGTCCGAACATAAAGCTAAAGACAGAAAAAAACCACCATGCTGTAGTTGACACAAAGAAGGTGCACTGAATTACATGAGACTTTAGGGTCAGTCTCAGTACTTGTTACAAAGTGGGTTCTTTCTTTCTTGGGAATACTGTACTGCAACGAACTGTACACAAATGCTATGGCAGAAATATTAGAGCAAAGCTCATCAAAATATTAAGAATTTCTTCTTCAGAGCAGAATTTAATGCTCTGCAATAAGAAAGGCCTGAGGAAATGCAAAGAACAAGAAGAAAACAAAATATTGAAGAGATGCTCATTAAGTTAGTACTGTCCACCCTGTGCACTGAATGAGACAGGAATCCCGTGGGAAAAATACCATGTGATCCTGTAATTAAAATCTGTAATATAATTCATAAGCAGAATGAGGCTGATTTAAAGCTGCACAGGCAACATAAGAACTGAGATTTCCCAATTTCTGAGCACTGTGTTTTGCAATCATAAGGATTCTTTGCAACACGTCTGGATAGGGGGAATGATTATTTATTAGCTGGATCTCTGGTTTTCCTCAAACATCATTGTGTATCAAGGGGAGAATCTTACTTTGCTCTTCATTTTGTTAAATTCCTGGCACCTGCCCCTGCTAATAAGTGTTTAATAAATCATACACAGCATGACCCTTCTGCCCCCTTCCAGGCAAGCTTCTGACTTCCCAAAGGTGCTGTACCACCTTCCCTCTGGATGCCACTGCAGGATGGAACTTGGGACTGAGATTCCCAGGGTCTCAAACCGCCTCCTTATGTATCTGTTCCCTGCTGTAGCTGTTAGGTCCTGATCCTGGAATCTATGCCAGTGCTCAGCTTCATGCTGGAGCTCAGGGACATTCCTTGCATCCACCACCAAGCACGCGTGTATGTGCGGCAAGGGTGAGGGTTGTGCAAGCACAAGTAAGGAAGTAAGTAAGAAGTGAGGCTCATACCTCCCTGGTTTACTTTTGTGCTATGTTTTCAAATGCCTGTTTCTTTAATTCAGACAGACAGACAGATAGATAGATAAACAAATGGGGGGAGGGAAGCATTTTCACATCTTTTTTTGTTTGGTTGTTTTTTTCCTTCATTTTTTTTCCCCAGGTTACCCTATGCAGGTCTCTTGGCAAACAATAGCAGCAGAAAAGGTGTGAACTCCCCCCCTCCTCCTCTTTTCTTCACCTCAACAAGGTGTTAACTTCAAGGCCTAGTTGGGACCATTTAAACTGCAACATTATTAAGCACAGCAGCCTCACAAAAGTCAGAGGGAGGAAGGAACACTTTAACCCCTTCAGAGCCTCATTTATAACAGGCGAGAAATCTAATTCTAGCACAACTCTTCTCACCATCCCTCAGTACCCCAGTTCACAGGGTAAACAGCATGCTTGTGCCTCCTGGTATTAGGTAACAGGACTTTGGCACCTAAAATACCACGGATTAATTTGCAGATAGATGTTTTCACTGAATTTATGGCGCAGCACCTAAGCTCTTTGCTGGGAGAAACACCCCATAAATAACATAGTTAGCAGCAACCATTAAAGTACCACTCGTGCAAATAAAGGAGAGTGTTTCCCAAGCAGAGCTGTTACACTGCTTAACAGCAAAATCGGGGTTCTCTTTGCTCTTCTTCAGTCCAGACTCCATCATTACCTGCCCTGCTACCTCAATAGGACTTTCCTGCTGAATAAACTGTGCTGGAAGAAGGTGATTTTATTCAGGCACCCAAATCATGCCGGGTGACATTATGCATTTAAACACAGGTGGCTGCTGGCTGCACCTCCAGAGGTAGCTCATCTTAAATTACGAACATCAGTGGGTACAAACTCCTCCCACCTGCGGAAGAAAGCAACAACCCCACCTAGATGGACTGCCGGGAGCAGGAACAGAGCTATGGAAGCATCAGCCATCACTGTCTTATTTATACATGTTGCTTCTTGCGAAGCTTCCCTTATATATGACTTTAAACCTTTCTAATAAGAACCACAGGAGGGGGACAAATGGTCATATTACAGAAACATGTCCTCGGCTAGCCATTGTGACTGGCCACACCATAGACCTGGTGTGACGGGGAGCCTCTGAACTTCTTGGTCTTTGCTATCAGTCTGGAGCTGTCACAGGTGATTCGGATGGAAGGGAATTGGTAGTATATCAAAATCCCCCTGCCTGTTTAAAGTCTCAGGCCATTTGTGTACTACATTGGAAACAAAAGGTAAATAACATTTATTGGAAGTAAGTCCAGCAGCTTTGCAACACTGCGTGGCACAAACACGCACACAGGCGCATACAGCTCTCACTTCAGTTTTCCCCAATTTTTCCTGCCTGAATTTCAGCCCCTACTGTTTTTCACCAGCCCCAGCCGAAACGCATCAGAAGGAACATTGAGGCTTTTCTTGGATAGCAACCTCAGCAGCCCTGTATACAGCAAGGGGGTAAAACCGCAGGGTGGAGAGCTGCAACACATGCATGGCAATGGTGAGGACAGTCCAAGAGCCCTGTATAAATCCAGTGAATGGGAAGATAATATACATTGGGGCTAGCAGACTACTTTAGTACCCTTTTTTTTTTTTTGCAGAAAATGTGCCTTAACTACCCAGTATAAATATTTGTTTCCAATGTTGTCATGAATTGTACTTTTCCACTGCATGCTAGCAACTCAGAAATACCATCCGATGGGCAAGCAGACACAAAGAAACGATGTTTGGGGTGGGGGGGAAGACCTTGGCAGTGCTCTGCAATTTCACCCTTTAAACCCCTTTGTTTTCCTCCCCATACGAATTTTCCTTTCCAATTTCGCACAGCTAACACACGTCCCTCCTGAGGACAGAGGATTCCTTGCTGATTCTTGATTAAGAGACTTCAGGAAGCCGAGAAGGAAGACATTCTTTGAAACTGGATCTACTGCAGGATGGGAGCCAGCACACAGGACACCGTGTCTTTCAGAAAGGGCCACACACAGTGCCACTCCAGTCATATGACTTCTCTGTCACATCCTGAAGCCATTTCCAGCTCGTGTGCGAGTTTGTACTCCCATTTAGAAAAGGATGGGATATATTGGGAACACACATATGGAAACACTTTCAGGGAATCAGTTTCCATGAAATCCGTAATAAGCCAAGTGGCTTCAGATGTGGCAGCGTGCCTCAGATTAGCCAAAAAAAAAAAAAAAAAAGAAAAAAGAAAAGGGGAAAAAAGAAAATAAAAAAAAAGGCCAAATCTACCCTTTCAGCCCTTAGTTCAGTTTCAAGGGGGAGGAAAGAAAGTAAAAATTAAAAACCACTAATGACTTATGGCTACCAAAACTGATAGCCACAAAATCCCCCAACTAACAACAGCATTCATCTCTCCCGCAAGTAAGGGAGCTGCTATCAGTGCTCCTGTGGCTCTCAGAAAGCCCTCCTGGCATCCATGAGGATGCTGAGCACTCTGAGCTTGCCCTGCCTGCACCAGTGCCCATTCGGGCAGGGCACCTGCAGTACGATAACATGTGCGGGCAATTAAAAGCTTTTCCAAAACTTGCAGCTCGGTTCATTAAGTAAATCTCCGAAGAAAGGCTGGATTCGGGAGAGGACATCCTCTGGATGGGGTCTGCTGTACCTGGATCATATTAAAAGCTGGATTTACGGTGGGGATGATGTGTTGGGTGTTAGGCAGTGATGTCAGGCAAGGAGTGGGTATCATCTCTCTAATGTGCTCCAGCGGCCAGGAGCCAAAGGTCAAGAGCAATCCCCCACGTGCCCTCCATGATGGGTATCAGTGAGCAGGACTCAGAGAGTGCATAGCCCAAGCCAGTCTCAAACAACACAGCAAAGGGCTGGAGGCTGCATCAGTCCTCAGAAAGAGGGAAGCAGCCGGATCATTGGAGTTAGTATGGTGCCGGAATAATTTCTGCATGGCCGAGGAAGCAGGAAGAAGCATGGAGCAAGTGGCAGGAGTTCAAACGGGAACTGAGGAGATGCTACGTGCATCTCTGTGACAGCTAGCGGTGTTTTTATCATGAGAAAAAACCCAGGGATTTGGCTGTTAACTGAGGATGTATCCTACAAACCCTACTTTTCCCGACAAACAAATGACTCCACAAATAGCCCCTCTGTTTTCAATAGGGTTATTTGCAGCACGAGGGACCACCCAACACGAGAGGATCAGGCCCTCCACTTCCTTGCTTTGCAGCTCACTTAAACCTTCAACAGCCAAATCTGAGCACAAAAATCCTCACAAACTGCAAAGGCTTTTCCTTGCTCCTGCTGGAAAAGCCCTGGACGAGGAGCTCTGTGGAACGGTCTCATGTGCTATTAATACGATGCTCTCCCTGACTTCCGCCTCCGAAATGGGGATTTGTGATTTGTTTCTCAGGCTGTTTCTTTCCACTCAAGCCCCGGCACAGTAAACTAACTCAAAACTTCTGCATCAAGGAGAAGGTCTCTTTTAAAGTTTTGCTTGGCTTTGCTTTCAAAGAGTTGTCTGTATATTTTAGAATATGTAGAATTTGCCTTTGATTTAAACCTCTCTCTTAACAATAGACAAGAGACGATTTCTCTACTGAGCGATTTAAACAAAAACAAACATATTTTGGTTACCCGGGCCTTGTTCTCTGAACACTATTTTTTTTTTTTTTTCTTCCAGAGAAAACTCAAACTGTACAAATTGTTACACTGCTGGCCAAAAACCCTGAAATTCACAAATGCAGATAGTCCTATTTTGGTTCTCCTGAACAGTATCGTACACGGACAAAAAAAAGGCACCTCCCCAGCCCCCAGACATCCATAAAACATGAAACCCCCTAATCTAAACAATTAGAAACACACGTTTTGCCTCTAAAATAACTTTTCACTTCAACGGACATTTTCAGCCCCAGTCCTTGCCCATGTCCAGGGCCATGATAGGCTTTTTTTTCTCCTCTCCAACATGAAGTTCTGTGTCCCCAGAGGGTAAGTAGACACACCTCGTTCTGTGGGAAGGCAGCTGAAAGTGGCTGCTTGTATCCGGAGCAGGAGCTGGAACGCACCATGCAAGAGCAGCCACTCCGAAGGGCATGAGGGTGCTTAGCCCACAGGTAGCTTCTGGCTACTGGAGATAGGAAAGGGGAGATACCAGGGAGGCATTTCCATCTTAGGTTAAGGATTTTAGCAGCAGGCGAAATAACACTGTTGGAGTGAAAACATTGGAAAATAACTCGCGCAGTGACAGCCAATTTTTTCCTTTACAATGAGAACACGTTTCCCTCAAGTAACACGAACAGCAGTAACACCAGGCTCTGATAAAATGGTCAAACGTCATCACGACTCAAGACCCACCAGTCAAAGGAATTTCAGGATGCTCATGGTGCAAAGGATCCCTGTGGGGAGATGTGTGGGTGAACACCGAGCTGAATCACTGCACCCATCTTATGGGGCAGAGCAAGAGCAACTCGGGACATCCCAGCCCTCAGTGTCACAGGAGCAAAGCTGTGGCTCTCAAGAAGAGCAGGTCTCACCACCATGGAATACGACTGCACCCAGTTTTGGGGAGACGGAGGAAACCTTTGTACGCAATTGCTGGGCTGTTTTCACTACAGCTGCTGCTCTTATATCCAAGAGTCAAAAATATTGACCAGTGAAAAGACCTACAGAGGTTTCAGTACATACATTTAGGCTCTCAATGCCTGTTTAGATACCAAATTGCCATCAAATTCAGCAGGGCGCCCAGAGCTAAACACAGCTGTATAGCAAGGATAAGAGTGTATCCCATTTTATATTCAGCACTGCACCACTTTAACAATATATGATTTTCAATCTTATTTAATAAAAGCAGAGTAAAGCCTTTCATATATTTCTTTTTATTCATTTCAAACCTGAGTTTCTTACTAAGTTAAGGCAAACTACTGTTACGTTACATTTCAATTCGTTATAAGCTTGTCCACACAGCATCTCCATTCATCAGCTGAGCTGAAGCTTAAACCAGCCCAACTCTGAACACCTCTAAATAAATGCTTCTTCTCCACAGTGTAAAGTCTGAATATGGTTTTTATCCTCCCAGGAAACTGGTGATGAGAAAGAGAAACAGACTTTGGTCTGTAGTAGCTCACATCATAAACATGCTCTAGGCTGTTTGCTGTATGGAAACTTAGGCTGTACCACTAGTGGCTCAAATCACTACTGATGTTCTGAACTTAAAATCTAAGTCACCACGTCTCAGATACATCACAGTAACAGTCATCTGAATGGCCACTGCTCATAGTAGCATCTCATCTGAGATACTACAATCTGTAACAGAGGATTGAGTTTAGTCTTGCTGCCTTGTGCCTGACATAGGCTGTAGAAACGCACATTCCTACCAAAGTATAACTAAGCCTGTAGTTAAGTTTGGATAACCAGACCAGTCTCTGAATTTGCCTTATTTCAAAAGACAGCTTGGGCAACTTCTAACAGGGCTGGTAACAAATAAGTGTGTCATGGAGATATTGCACAGGATAATGACACACTGGCAAAAAAAGCATGCGTTAATTTGGGAGTTTAGATGGCCGGCTTACCCATTAAAGCTATTAAAAGGGTAAATGTGATGTATTGCTTTCTGGCTCTTGCTACTGATTTGTTTTGTGAATTTGGGCATATAATTTGATTTTCCTGGCTAAATTTCGCTTGCTATAAGATGGATATTTTAATACTTTGCATTAGCCAAGTGACAAAGGTCAGTAGCGCAGCTTGGAAAATACTATGAATCCTTTGTTGGAAGATGTTATAAAGTTACGAAGATTAAAGGCAAAACCCATCAGACATTTTTTATAAGGTCTTCAACCAGTGAAGACACAGAAAAGGTGGAAGTCAGACAGAGTGAACAGAACCCGGCTTAAAATAAACTTTCCTACACAATCCCGATATCTGAAACAAAAAAGTCAGCCTGTATTATTGCCTTCAGTTGTCTTCATCTGCCCAAGAAAGCAACAGCTAGAATTGTTTTAAACTGAACCCCCTCCAGCTCATCTGCAGAGCAGACTGGTGAGAGTAGAAGCTGACCCGGCTGAGGGCCAGGCGCCGTGCTCCAGCTCCACTGTGGCTGGAATGGCTTCCTCAATGGGCAAGCAGCCTGTCCTCAAAACAGCTCCAAACCAGTCTCGCCCACCTACGTGGGCCAGGCCAAACTAGGAACTGGTTGGGTTTGGACTACCCTTAAACCCAGCTTCCTATCTAATTTTGGAATCTAATACAGTGGCTCCTAATTAGGCTCCAATGGTACTTAGATCCTCCGCTGCGCTCCTTTTCAACTGTAAAAAAACCCCACATCATGGGTTGGCTTCTAGCAGGAATCAAAATGAAAACAAAAACAAACAAAAAAATCCCTTTAGAGGGAGATATTTGAGAGAGGAAGAGCGAAGAAAGAAGGAAGAGAGGTGCCTTTTTCCTACTGCCAGGATTCTTCTGTGGCTCCTCAAGCCATGCCAGCATCCACACCACAGTTCCCGGGGACTTCCTCCGAGGAGCTCCTGTGAGATGCCTCTTCCAATGAGCCATTTCATCTCAGGCTTATATTGTAAAGATTTTGGGTCAGCAGCCCTCCTGCTGCTTCTGAGGCACTTGCTTCCCTTCCTATTTGGTAAACCTTTGCAGAAGGTCCAATTTTCAGCCCTCAGTCCCTAGTCCAGATCCCAGCCTTTGCAAGCTGCACCCTAGAGGCTACCTAAATCCTTATGCTCTTTCCCAATAAGGTTTCTACTCTATGCATTCCCTCTGTCGGTGCTGACAAACCCTACACAACTCTAGATCTATTCACTATGCTGCAGTGGTAACTCTGACTTTATGGCCAGCTGTCTCATTTAGAAATCCAGTGATATTTCCATGTATTCATAAAGCCCCCACCCCTTCTCAGGCATTTACTCATGTATTCTTTTATAATGTTAGCTTTGACTTCCTTTGGTTTCAAGTTTATTTTCTAAAAATCATTTAACTGCACCAAAATTATCTATTTCAATCTTAATCAAGGTTTTTGGCTGGGATTTTTCCTTCACTGGAACATGGTTTTATTTTTGTTTTCAGTGGCAGCAATACACATAACTAGTTGGCTACACTTAATAGGAATGACCTACAGACGTCTGATCCTATTTCTGTGCAGAAAGGCACAGATCATATGATCCCATGAGGTTTCTGTCAGTTCTGTATGACTATAGAAGAATCGACCTAGCAGCTCCTCTGGGGTTATTCCCACCTGTGTAGTAGGTAAGCAGATTGACAGAGCTCTATTAACAGCTGTAAAATACAGTGATCCAGCTGAGCCTCCAGCTTTGGAAACCCCAACAGCTTGGGGTTATCTATGTTCTGGTCTTACACTCCAGGGGAACCAAATGACCACTTTTGGCAATGCCAAGAAGCTGATGTGTGCTGAATGGATCCTTGGTCTAAGTTGGTGAGGTTTATCTTCTGCCCCATTCACCTTTTTCAGTGATTATGCTGACCATTGTGGCTTGTCTCTTATTACAGGCTCTAATAAGCAGCCTTGTGGTTTCTTTCCTATTTTCCCCTGAAGCCTGGAAGGAGGTGAAGAGCCACAGAGCTATCTCATAGTACCCTCCTCCAAACATCCTCGCACTTCCTCTAAGCCACGCTCACTACTACCCAGCTGCAGCCACTGTTATGTGCTCGCTGCCTCTCTTGGTGTTTCCTCAATTCCCTCTTCTGTTCTGTTGTACATCTTGTAACCAGTTGTACTGTATTTAAGAGTGTAAATTCATAGAGGACAAGGCTGACCCCTCTTTTTTCCCCTCCTCTATTTGTAGTCCTTAGCACAATGGGATTGGACTTCCAGACACTACCACAATACAAACAATACTAGTAGCCGCCGCCTATTCCGTGGTCAGCAGTGACTCCAGCAAAAACCCATTAGCTATTCACAAATACAACCATTACTTTGATCACTGAACCACATCGCCTGCAATAGCCAAACTTCGGTGCTCCAGCTAAAGTCCAAATCTCATGTGAAGTCTTCTAAGAGGACTGATCTCTAGTTTGTGGAAATCTTTCAATCCCATGTTTTGCTTTTGACACAAAACATAATTTCAGCATAGAATTAAATACAGCAAGCTGTGATTTTACAGACATCTGTCACCTAAAAATAGTGTGCCTTATAGATTTGGTCCTGTACATGTGCTGCAATCATGTTTTCCAAGCAAGCCCATTGTGCAACCTAATTATATAAACCAAAACAAGGTGGATGTACCTTTAGCTGCCGGCTTCATAATATTCCACCAATTTTAGACAGCGCTCGTTTAATAGAAAAGGGCACAAAAAAACACTGATGCCCGTGGATAAGAGAGCAACAGCCCAATTAACCATTAAAAATAATGAGTGGAAACCATGCATGTGGCATCACTAGAGCTTGTGTAGGGACTTTTCATCTCAGCTAAATGAAAGAGGTTTTGTGGGTACGGCTTCTAATGCAAGCATACTTCTCATCACCACAGAAATATGATGTTAAGAGACAGAAAGATCGATATGAGATGCTCTACCATTTCCATTTTGCTTTCAGAATTCATCTTTATTTCTAAGTCCTCTAGGCTTTTCGTTCCTGGTGCTCCGCTTTCTCTCAGCACTGCTGCTCCTCTTTCTCACAAGAGGCCAAAGAGGCTTTCGCCATCTGTCTACACGCAGTACTTCTATATTACAGAATAACATATTACAGCAAATATTCATGGCTACTGCAGGATAAAAGGTCAAATGGGCAGTTAGAGAGAACTTTGGGAATAATGACTGGGAAGCTTGGAGGTGACATGGCTCAGACAGGGCTGAAGATGCAGAACAGTGACTCCTCTCCTCCACAAGCTCTCTTAAAGTGACACAAACACCCCTGCATTAAATGTATGACACCTTTTTTTCCAAAACTAAACTTTTTCATGCAGTGAGAGCATTGCCTGGTCCACATAATACCAAGGGCTTAATGCAGTTTCAGCTCTCTATTTGCAAGTTTGTCTGTGGAATAATTATGAATGTGGAGAGCAAAGAGGCTGCTTTGGCTGGGGGCCACAGCCTGTGCTGCAGGCTTCTCTTTGCTTTTAACAATGGAAAAGCTAACTAAACCTGGAGGAAAAATCCGCCTATAGCTGAATTTCTTAAAATGAAAGGTCAAACAGTCTCTGAAAGCTAGGGGAGAATGCGTGTCCTGTTGTCTTATTCCAGAATCTCCAACTAGGGTAGTGGGTGAGTAATTAAATTCCCTTTTTTAATATTTAGAAAAATGGGGGGACATTACAATTGGGCAAATACATAACCAGAAAAATTCCTAAAGGAATTGCAGAAGCCTACAAAGTCAGTGAAAAATGCTTTCTCAGTTCGTTTTTCCAGGTGGGCTGGAAAAGTAGAGTCCCAGTAGTAATTCAACCAAAAAAAACTCCTTTTCAGTGGATTCCATAGGAGTTTGGCTGATTAGGGAAGGGAACTTCTACTATTTGAGGGATCACAGTGAACCCACAGCAAACTTAAATGACCAAAATATTTTTGCACAATGCCCCTCCACCCTCTTTGCAAGTTAAACCAGTTCTGCATCCTACAACATCCAGGCGGCTTCCGGCACCTCCCTGAGACCCACCACAGCAACCTCCTTTCTCACCCACCTCCTTGTTGTATCTGTTGCCCCACAGGAACCCATGCGAACCTCAGAAATAAAAATCAGTGCTGCAATCTGGCAGACAAAGTTATAGCAAGTTCAAATGAGTGGAAACTAAAGTTAAGACAAATTCGGACTAGTAATAAGACCCACATTTCCAAAGAGAGCTTAATTAGCGTCTGTAACCAAAGGTTGCAGTGATTTTGCTTCCCTGGAAATTTTTAAACGAGGACCAACTGAGTTTTCATGTGGTGGTTTGGATTTTTTGTTCAGTTCTGCTTTAGGTTTTTTTTCTCAAAGGTTATCTTTGAGTTCAAATGAGAGAGAGCTAATCTGGGGAAATCTTTCAGCTGCCCTGAAAGTACATGACCACACGTGCTTCACTGTATTAATAAGCTATGAACCCATTTATCTGTGGAAAGCTCCTTATATCAAATTATTTTTTTCCTGGCCTTTATAAGATGAATCTCTCCCATTGTTAAAAATCCTTGTCTTCTACAAAAACTGCTTTGAGCTTCAGAAGCAGCATAGAGCATAATGTGGGTGCTGGGCCGGGTTCCCCCTAAGGGAACCCTGCAATGCCAGCACACTCTTGTGGACAGGGGGAACCTGTCCCAAGCTCAGCAAGGCATCTCCTGCTTTGATCACTACCTTCAGTCTTCTCTAAGTAAGTCTGAAAACAAATATTAAGAGATTTCCAGATTAGCGTCCCCAAATACACTCCCTTTACGCGTATGAAATAGTTTCTTCTCTCTTAATAACATCTTTGACAAGCCATGTGAAGGTGCGCATCTTCATTTTATCTCCTTCATCTTCTTCCCCTTCGCTGCCTACATTGTTTTCTTTGTACACTGTTGTACAACCACAGAAAGCCTGAACCACTTAGATGGCTCTTACCTTCCTTTTGGTCACCAGCATCAGTCCTGTATCACCAGTATTAATGCTCTTTTAAATCTGACAGCCAAGCTGGTGTGACACCAGATCCTTTTCTGCTAAAACATCCATCAAGGGGGAAGAAGATTTGGACATCTGTAAAATGGGGCCAATAACCATTACTAAACCACTTCAAAAAGATGTTGTGAAGCTCTGCTAAGCTCTAACACTCCCTTCCTGACCAGATTCAGCATGGCCAAATTCTGCACGGCCAGAAATGTAAGGAAATTTCATCCCAAGTCAAGGCAATTCCAGCTATTTCTACCAGCAGCAGATTTTGCCTCTTACATTGTATTTTTCCATGTAAGATTTGCAGAATTGGGCCTTTTAAACCACACAACTCCTGGAAGGCATGAGACACTTTTCTTTCCATCTTCTACCAAACACTGTCACAATCTGAGAAGGACCAAATTCTCCCACATTTTACAGAATCATTTCATAAATTCAACTTGCGCAATTAATCAAACCAAATTCAGTGCAACAAAGACTCAAGGCCACAGAGACTTAAGGGCAAAATAAATGATCCCGACCACCCTATATGTACCAGAGAGCGTCACGTATGGAGCTAGTTAGATTCCCTCTCCACATCAAGACACATGTGGTCCTGCATCAGCCACCACTGCTGGCACCATCCTAGGTAGAAAATCAACGGTGATTCCACCAAGGAAATGGAGATATCATCACATGCCTTTGCATAAGGATGAAACAAAGTGCTCAGTCCCACGGGCTTCCTGTTAGGAGCTTACTGACTTTATTGGGAACACACATTTAGGTAATGGCTCCGGATCTGGCCCTTTGAAAGTCTGGAATCAAGTGCCCAGTTGCCCCATTAAAAATTAGCATTCTGTTTACAAAACCCAGCAGAGTCAGTAAGAATAATCATTACAAAGCATGCTCAGACTGTGATTCCGGTTTAAGTTAATATAACTTTAATGAGTTCTTCAGAAAAGGCCTGGCACTTATGGAAAATTTCCTTAATTAATATCAGACCCTAAATTAGTAATAAAAAAAAAGCCCTGAATATCATTTGGTCTCAAGCTGGAATGAAAGTATGTTTTGGCATCATTACTAACTGTTAGCAGCAAGTTCTGGAAACAGATGCAAATCTTGATATGCGTCCTAAATATAAAACACATTGCAAAAAAAAAAGCTCAGATAAAAATATATCTATACATCCACATATATTTGAGTGTGCTATTTCCTGCCTGTATCAGCTACAAATTTATTCCATTTAAAAACATTCCACTTGTTTCTTTTTGGTATTTTTTTTACATCCCTTATTTCAGGAATAAAACTCCTTCCCTCTGCCTTCATTTTTCCTGTTTATTTCCTCTCCCGCCAGCTGTTTTAAGTAAATGAAAAGGGCTTAGAGACACACATTATAATATTCAAACATCTGAAAATCAGCCCACTTGTTTTACCACCTAAATATGGGTATAGGTACCTAATTTGAGGCCACCCACGCTAAAAAAATTTGGCCTTCATCCTTGAGGTACGGATCATGCAACGCATCTTCTGGACAATTACTCCAATGAGAGATTCTACCCAGCAGAGAGGCTGCTACTGAAACCCCACAGAAGACTGCCAAGGTGTTGAGATTCCCAGGTGGCACCAAGTGGGCAGGAGACTAAAAATGGACAGCCTGCGGTAAATAAATAAATAGAACCACTGAAAAATAACGAATTAAAAAAAAAAAGATACAAGTTACAAGTTTAGGGATGGTAACAAAATGAGTGGGTTGTTTCTGAAGACCCGAGTTCCCCCAAGTTCTTTACTTTGCCTTAACTCACTGCCACCTTGCCAGGAAAGCTCTGAAACTTAGCTAGGAGAAATGGAGACAGAGACAACCTTGAGTCTTTCAGCTTCCATTAAAAAGAAAAAAAAATGAAGACAGAGTGAAAATTGTTATAGTCACCAAGAAAAACATCACAGCGTAGTGAGCGCACCAGAAACAGAGCTGGCTTCTTGGGTTTGCCAAGAGCCTGAGACAATATTGCTGAAGCGTGAACTGCTCATTCATTTCAGGAGCTGCTAACACCAAGGCTGCTGCTGGCAACAGCCACTGTATTAACCATTTCTCTGCTTCCCAGAGGACATAAAGAACAAAAGAATTGTATTTTGGAGACAGCACTAACACCTTCTCCTGTTAAGAGTCTCATCCTGAAATGTGCTTATTATCCACAACATTTAATGAACTTAGTAGAAATTAAGGGTAGCTATTTCACATGACCACCATTTTTACTTAGTAGCTATAAAGTTTTCTGAGCTCCTTCGAAGAAGATAAACACTTTTCATTCTTGAAGTCAGTATTTTTCTCAAGGACCAAATTCCCCCAAAAGGTAAAATCCTAATTATAAAGATCCTGTGCATATTGTGTCAGTAAGCAAAATCCAAGGTAATTCACATCCAGGATTAGAAACTCAAGATGACAACCAGTACAGGAGCTCCAGAAAAAACAGCCCATCACTGTGAGCCACTTTCTCATTAATATACAAGCACTAAATCCAGAGGTTCAGCTGCAGCTGCTTCCAGTATATGTGGTTTTTTATTTTAAGGTTTGTAGGCTTACAAGAATGTAAACTGAATTGTGTAAAGGAACAGTATTGTCATTGATTAGGGCATGGCTGGTATTCACAGGGCTGCATTTACACTTGCCAGCCCTCAGAGAACTGGGAGAGCAGAAATGTTTCTTAAATTCTGTATCTGATGAAGGTCCAGGATGGTCCAAAAAGATGTGGTGTTATGTACAGAGTGAGATGAATTAATGGGAAAGTTTGGCCACACTCAACCTAGCCAACAGCCCAGGGTCAGGGCCCATTCTCTGGCTCTACATCCAAACAGGATGGTCTGGCCACAGCCATAGTATTAAACCCTGTAAGCTTCCACAATAGGTTGGCTGCCTCCGAGCTGTCCATGGGAACAGGTTTGGGGCTTTGCTCACTCCCAAACCACAGCTGAGATCTGTTTGTGACCATGCTGGCCAACCTCACTTGAAACCAACCTTGCTGACAATTTAACAGTACCTGTATTTAACAGTCCAGGCCCTTCCACTGTGTGGTTTATTGGTGAAGATACTACCTGCTGGCTACTTTAGTTCAGAGGGACAGGTCTGCAAACTTCTCCCATTTAGAGGCTGAGACCAGCGTGTCCCTGTTCAGTTACACAGTAAATAGGAAGACAGCAAAATCCACCCTGCACACTGAGGGGACTCCATGATGCAGGACAAGAGATTTTGGGCATGGTGGCATTATGCCAGCATCCACAACCGACAACTATCTGCAAAGTGTGTGAGCTCAGGTCTTGAAAAGTAGGTTTGGTGATTTGTCCTACCATTCACATTCAGTTTTATTTTTCTCCTTTGTCATATGGGCATTTGTCAAATACAGTTGTGTAGGACAGGCTCCTCCACAGCCACAACTGAACATGTACATGTTACACTTGCAGGGCAGGTCCTCCAGCACCTTAAAACCCTGATCTCGCAAGAGTCTCTCAAAGGTGAAACAAAAGCAAGTGACTAGCGTTTAGGCAGAACGGTGAGGAGGTTCAGGAAGTGTAGGGGATGAAGTTGTCCTCCCACCTCCCTTCTCAGAATTCTCAATAAAATCAAATGCAAGCTCAAACCCTGCAATTGCAGAGCAGGCAGAGGTCAGAGCGAGGCAGATCACAGCAGGGTTGAATCAGGACTGATGTGTAGAAAGGCAATGATGTGGATATGTTTATGGGACAGCTAAATCATCTCTTAAATCACCTCACCAAAAGCAGACTATCAGATGAGACATGCCTGTACCTGAGCTACTCACCTAGGCTTGCTTTAGAGCCTGTGGAGACAAACAGGCTCTTCCAAGGCACTGCCAAGGACCACTCCAGCTCATCTGCAGACTGGTCACGTCCTACAAATGCCAGTTTGTCCCCACTGACTAAAAAAGGACCTGAGGGTGACAGTTCCTGGTATGGATGTCTACTCTGGGGACATCTATACCTCCTTTACCTGCTGCAGAACACCCCTCTTGTGACTGCAGGAACAACCCGACCTGTCCTCTCTGGCCTGAACACCTTGCATGTGCTGAGGACTTGCTGGATCAGACCCAAAGCTTTATGTAAAAATGTGATGTGTATTTATATGAATCATATACATTAATTACATAATAGACACTCATGCTCCCCATCCCACATGCACTTTGGTTATGCATAGGACACAAAGACTGAGTGCATTCACAATGAATCATGCAATAAGACTATGTCCCTCAGGCAAACACTTTAAAATGACCATGTTCTTATATTCCCATGGTTTCCATTACAGTATTATTTAATTAAGAATATTAATCTGCTAGGCCACCAACTTTCACTGTCCTCTGGGGAAGTCTGAGCAGACAGATATTTTAATAAAACATGGGGAATCCTGCTCTTTCTATAACTGAGTTGGTGCAATAATGCAACTCAACTGCACGGCCTTGTGAGCTTAGTTTTTATTTATTCTTGATATGAACACGAGACTCATGCACCAGAGGGATCACTGGTTCAAAAGTTCCATGAGTGATGCCAGATAATATTTTTATTTTTTGCTTCGCTTTTCAGCTACTGCTGTTGAATACTGCCCAAATATGTGCAACACATCATTAGTTAGTTGCATGACACTGCAGATACAGCACTGATCCCCACTTAGAGAGTAAAAGATTAATACTTGGAAGTTCGACAGCCATGGCACTCATTTGCACGTGCCTGCAGCATGCATGCAAACATTTCAGTTGTGCAAAGAAATCAGCCTAGACACTGACACAACCAGTTCAGCCACATTACACTAGCCTGCTCGAATAACTCCTCAGGGCTGCAGCCTGCTGCCCTTTTCCCCTCTCCTGTGGGACAGGGAACTGCTATGCCAGTCCCCCGCCACCTCCTGTCCTACAGCCCTAAACCTCTTCTGATGCTCAGCCTTATCTGGGATTGAAACACAGGCAACCTTTTCACCAAGAGATACATCCATCCCAGGACAGAGAGGAAAAACACGGGATGGATGTGTTTCTGGTCATGGGAGTACCATCAAAAACAGCTCTGAAGGGCTGCCACTAACAATACAACCAGGAACTGCTCTTCTGAAGGACAGACGGCTTTATGAGATGGTACATTTCAATATCTGGGTGAGTACAACTTAAACAGTTGTCTAAGCAGAGACACTGAAGCCTCTGGAAATCTGGGTGATGTGGAACTGTGGCAGGTAGGAAGTGCCTCTAGGTGTGACATCCAAGGCCTAAGGGGTAGTTTTACCCATTTTTCCTCCTGCATGATGTTAAGCAACAGGCAGTAAATATGGCATTCATTAAAATTACCTTGTATACTTTTAACAGCCTTGATAACCAGATTTCTGCCACTGTTCTGGAAAGTATAGATTGTTTTTATTCAAGGCCTTGTAAAACTCTTAATTTTTCCCTCATGCAGTGGAAGCGCCCGAAGTTCTCTAACATTTTAGTGTTTCTTTACAGTAATTTCCGCTCCTCATCAAAGCTTTGTTATCCCCTGAAAGATGTATCAAGTAACTAAGTGGAATTTGCATTTCTCCCTGTGTGAGGGATAAACTGGTTGCTGTAAGGGGCAGCTTTAAGCTTGCATTTCTCTCTCTACTTTAACACAAAGGAGGTTAGATCCTGCCCTCCTTCCCTGTGAGACTGCTAGGTAGAAACCCTTGAGATGAACCGCAGGGCTTGCAGCTGGGGCTGCAATGTGCTTCCTTGCAGCCTGAGCATCAGCACTCATCCTCCTTCCGAAACTGCTGCTCTGCATTTCTGAACATCAGCAAATACTGCAGACGAACTCTGGCACTTGTGGAAAGTCCCCTTGTTCAATCTTTAATCTAACTGGAAGCAAGATCCCCACGCTGAGAAAAGGCAAGAGCACTGCAGAGGCTTCAGTCAAGACCTCGAAAGATAGAGGGCAAGAAGTGTAAAGGCAACCGACTTTACAGTACAGCAGAAAAGTTCAGTCCTCGGCCACATAATGTACACAGCCAGGTCTTTTAGTCATTCTGCCTGTGCCCACATGCCAGGCACTCATGTCTGAATACACAGACAAGCAACGGCTGCAGGGCAAGCATGCTGTGGTACATCTGCTGAGGTCCCAGACAAGCCTCTCCTGCAGGTATTGCTGGGGGCACAATTGCAAAAATAACCATTTGACAACACAGACCATCAGGAGGCTCTGACTCAAAGGGAACCTGTTTCAGTCCAAACAAAGCATTTCCTCAGCATTGAGCCAATTGAGTTTTCTGAACCAAGTCAGCATATTGCACAGAGAGCCAGCAGGAACCTGCTCCACCAACCTCGAACCCCCAGCCCACATGGAGATGCCAAACCTCAGCTTGGCATCTCTGAGAAGGAAGGGTGCACTAGGACTGCAGAGGTTTTTCCAGCTGTTTGAGAAACAAAGCTTCCCTCTTCCAAGATGAAAGCAATCAAGGAGTCTATGCTAATCAAATCCTACAGGCCTGCTGGCTGAAATTCAGCTTGTCAGTGATGCAGCTCAGTGGAGGCATCAACATTTCCAGGGCTATAAGCTTGGTAGAATGGGAAAACACGACAGCAAGAAATTCACCTGGCTGTGAGTCAAACAGGTGTATGGCAGCAGCATCCAAGATTATAATAGTATCTTGCAAACATGCAAAAATAGATGTAATAAGACTGATTCTTTGGTTTTCATTAATGAATCATAAAGACTTTCTTTACATCACACATGCTTTTTTGGCATACGCTGCTAATATTTCCACACTTGCAAGGTTGGAGCTTTAATACTGAGCCTCCCTCCCCTCAGGTTCCTCATTTTTGGCATGATATACAAGGTGACTGTGTGCCATGACAGACTCTATCTTACTTTGGGGCAATCAGATTACTTCACACAGATGGTTTTATCATTGAGACCATTAGAGATGAATTGCACAATATGTAAATGTACGTTGGTCTTGTAAAAAAAAAAGTCTCAGCTCTCACTGTTGTCTTGTCTATGTTCCTAAATGTATTTCCTCTCTCCTGCATCATTCCAAAGCACAGTTTGTCCAATCTCTACCCTTAAGTGACTCAGCTAGTTTCTGATAGGCATCTTAAGTACACACTGTCTATGGAAATAGCCTTTCTTGTGCTACTGGACTGAAATGCGGGAGAAGGCACCTTAGCCTTAACTACTGAAAAAAAGGCATCTCTCTGACAGGATGCGTAACATCACACACACCACAAACATAAAGCACCAAAAAATAGAGAATATCACAACTACTTTAATACGGTCAAGTAAACATCCTCCTATGGGGGAAAAAAAAGAGAAAGTGCGTTCATAGAATCAGGTTCACAACTTAAAAATATTTTGATCTGAAACGGACCTAGTGATATTCAAATGATACATGTTCAGAGCAACACAGAAAGAAAAGGGATTCTGACCCCCACCCACCATACAGTAACCCTGTTAACACCGACTGAGCTGTGATCTTATTAAGGTTTGTCTGAGGCCATGAAGGCAACCTCTGCCAGTCCTGTTCCTACCTGCATAATTGTTCTAGGCAAAACATGGTCTTTACCTGAGAGGCGTCTGGGCACATCGGTAATGGCTGGAAGTCCTGTGCCTCGAGTGGAGGACAGGGGAGTTGTGGAATGAATGGATGGTGAAGTCATCTGGCTCAAGTAGGATGGGTAAGACTGGTCATAGGACCATGGCGGGGATGACTGCGCCTGCCTGGGGTCTAGGAAATAAAAAAATAAAAAATAAAAAATTAAAAAAGAAGGGAGAAGTTTTTTTTAAAAAAAGGAAAAAAATTAGGGCATCAACAGCCTAATTGACAGAGGTAGGATGACTGAACATACACACAGTGCTACATGGTGCTGTAAGGAATGAGAATATAATGAAACACAACCTGCTCCTCTAGGGCTCAACCCTTCCAGCCTTGCTCTGTGCTTTTCCCTGCCCATAACAATTTTTTTTGAGAAAAGAATGGAGCAGTGATGAGAGTTTTAAAAGCTCTAGCAGCTCTGCTGCAAATTCCTGGTGTCTCTTATCTAGGCCTACCAGTGTGTTACACCAGTCCTTAAGGATTTGTACCAGTAAGCAGACAGCAAGTACAAGACCCAGGTCTGAGAGCTTAGGAGTGGACTTCAGAGGTTGGGAGACTCTACAGTCAGCACTTGGCAAGCCTGCCAAGTTGTTATCCAGTTCAAACATTACACAGTAGTGTTTTCAGTGCTGAAAATACTACCCAAGAAGGAAAATGTCATTAATCTTATCAGCATCCATCCAAAAATGTCACATTTGGATGCTGGCCCAATTACCTACAGTCACCTCAATTACAACAATATAAAACCAGATGGTTTTGGGTAACTATTGGAAGTTAATGATGCCTTTTGATGTATTCGCTACAGCTCACTATAAGGAAATTATTTTAAGGATAAATGCAGATTATTTTTTACTGAAGCACTGATGGATTGCACTAACTGAAAGAGAGGGAGACCTAGTTTTACTCACTGGTGTTTGGACTTACAAACCATTTTCTCTCAGTTAATATCTGCTGATAAAGATACCACTGAATGCCTCATAAATTATTATTTTTATTTCTTTACATCGATAAAATCAAAGCACTTTCAACCCCGAAGTTTGTTTTGGGCACTGCATGAGAAACAGAAAACTATCTCTGAAGTGGCTCACAGAAATTGTAGCACATCCCTTCAAATCCTCCCCAATATTTTCAGTTAAGCACATCAGGTCCACTCAATTTGGAAAACCTATTCTATCAAAGCACTGTGCTAAGGCCCTGCTTTGCAGACAGGAATGTGACAGCCACATGGCACAAACAAAGGCACTTTTTCAGGAAATTCAACTTAATTTTTTCTTTTTTAAACTCCTTTCCCTGCTTTTCCACACAGCAAAACCTTGTAGTTTCAGCTATTCCTTGTTTATTTTTTCTGTTCAGACATGATTTGTTTGAAGAGATGTCTGGAAAGCAGATACTTCCTTGAAGCAAAATAACTATATAGATATATAAAAACCTTCAACTTTCCAATTTAATTTTAAGAGGATTTTCCTGGAGTTTGCCATTTATATTGGAGCTGAGTAATATAAATGGTTAACATAAACTCCTCAGAAATCTGAAGGACACTTGATCATTAAATGTAATGAACTTCTTTGTTTTAACAATTTTAAGGCTAGGGTTGTATGGATTGGCGCAGGCTCAAATCTGACTGACTGCTCGTTGTTATATCTGATATCGACGTATTTCCCCGCCTCATTCCACTACTATAATTCACCGTGCAGTCAATGGTAAATGGTCTTCAACTGGGAATGGAAAGCCTATGCTTGCTGGGAAAACAATCTTAAAATTAATGATGTGTCAGGAGCACAATCTCAAATCCAAGCTCCTTCAAACTGCAAGAGCTTTTCAATCTCTGCTTCTGAATGTAAAACAGAGTCCCTTAAAGTTTTGGTTTTAGGTCAGCTCCAGTGCTGGAAGGAAATTATGTAGCAGGTAAAGGCTAGGGGAAAAATAATCTCAATAGAGGATGTTTTTACAGGAGTTTGGCCTAAGGTGGCAAGAGCTAAAGCATCCATGGCACCCTCACCACTTTGAACAGCCATGCCAGACTTGTTTGTACATGTAACATCCTTAACCCAACAACTATGGATATCTGTGTGGACACAAGAAGGATGAATGGCAAAAAGTGGTCTTTCAAAGGCTTGCATGGTTTTTCAGAACAGTATCTCTTAGCGTGGTGTCAGAAGCAGAATATGGGTCTGGATGGACAATCAGTTGACCCCAAAACGTACCATATATTCTCACAACATCTACCTTAAATTTATATGTTGCTTCTATCACTCATTCCAACCTCAGAGCCCCAACAGCACATTTTTTTTTCAGATATATATATTTGATTTCAGCTCTCCATGAGACCAATATGGTGAGATTTTAAACTGCAAAGTGTTTTAGAGAAAAAAGAAAAAAGAGGATGGACTGCTAGTGAAGGCACTGTGCTGTGACTTGACTGCTTCTGGCTCCAAAGCAGATCTCCTATTTGACTTGGGTAACTTACCCTACCTTCATGTCACACAGTTTCTACCTAAATTTAAGGACAACAATTATATATTGTGTATTTAATTGGCAATTTTTTTAAGGTGCAGGGACTCTCTGAGTACCTCACTCACTAAATGGGGCACTTATCTTGGCTGGAGGCTTCCAACCCAGATATTCACCTGCAGACTTCAGCCCCTCTGAAACCAGAGTGCGAGCAATTTAGCTCCAGGGAAATTAGATCACGTCTTCTCATGGAATAGGAAATAATACAGAGGAAAATCCTCACTCAATTCAAACACCAGATGATGCATCAGAACTCAGCGACTGAAGAGAAGATCACAGTACCCCAGGCTGAGATACCACCACACGAAGGCATGGCTGAGGTCATGGTTGAGGCAGGCTGGGGAATTTTGGCCCGGGGCTAACTGGCTTCAAGAGTCATCTGTGGCACGTTAGGAAACCAGGAAGTGAAGATACAAGTTTCACCAGACCCTAGAATAAATGCCCTAAAGCCAGCCTCTTCTGACTGACAGTGGTCAAGGTTTGCATGGACGTGAGGGAAGAGAGCAGCGAAACACTCTCGCCTTGCCAAGCCAAAGGTGATTGCTACCCACAGGGTAAACGTCCCCGCTCAGCAACATTGCAGAATCCACACAGTAAAATGTCTTGAGGCAGAGTCTAAAGCTGCTCCGTCTAGTCCCTGAAGGCGGACATGCAGCTGGGTCTCACGTGGCACCCTTTGGTCCCACTAACAGATGCTCCTTGCAATGCTGCTGGAGCACAGACTTTGGCTGCTGAGGCCCAACCAGCCCATCTCTTCAAGTCCTGCATGTCACCAAACCAAACCTCCTGGGGGAAAGGAAGGTGCAGGGGGCACCACAGGGAAGTTCCAAATGCCAGAACAGCAATTCCAGGGCAGATCCATACTGACACTTCTGAAGGAAACACAACAATGTCCTTAGGAAGGTCACCTCCAACTCACTCGGGCACGGAAGGGGTGTAGTGACTATTTAGTATGTACCAGAGGGTGAGAACGTATGAGCAGACCTGTAAGAGGTTTTCCTTGGCCCCCTACACCACAGACCACCTTCACCACTGGCTCTAGCTGTCGCGATTATGCACATCTACCGAGTCCCTGCAGGCCAGGGACTGTGCACCATCACCCACACCACCATGTGCTCTGCAGGCTCAGCACATCTTCCTAATTGTGAAAAGCCCAGGGCAGATGAGAAACCTTAAAGCTCTGAAGCAGAGCAAATGTGGATTCCCCCCTAAAGGAATCCCTCTAAAACAAAGGAGAATGATAATATAAATATACGGCAAACAACCTGGGAGAAAGCCCTATGTCTTCCCATACAGCAGCCATGGGGAAGGGCTAGCAGAGCATTTAACAGCAGCTAAAGGAGGCAGAGGGCCACTTTGAGTTGGCATTTGCACTTGAAACTTTTGGAGTGATTCCTAAGAGCAGTCCTCCTTTTGTAAACATTTCTGTTATGCCTGTGTGGGTGTGAAGGAAAGTGCGGCTTTCAGAATATTTGTTCACAACAGGGCATATCGTGTGTACGCTGAGAGAGCCTGTGCACAGCTCGGCTGAAACAAGTCAGTGGGGTGAGGTCTAAACTAATGCACGCACAGTTCAGTCCTGTGTCAGCTTCCAGGTAAACCTCGCTGAAGCAGGAAATACTGAGTACTGCAAGGTGTTACTGCCACATTTATAGTCAGTGGGAGATAGATAGACATGGTTTGACCCTTGCGGCCTGGGACTGACTGCATCAATGTACAACAGACAAGTGGTTTTAAAAATCAGCCTAAGATTGGATGCACTGCACGAAACTAAAACAAAAGAGAAAGAATGAAAAAAGCCCCAGTGACCAGTTCTCCCACCAATAACATTGGCTCTACAGCAACGTGACTTCCTTCAATGCAAATGTTCTGAGTGTCAATGAAGAGAAGAAAAAAACCATAAACAGCCCTGAAGAATGAGTTTTTCCACTACTTCAGCGTTGGATTATGAAGCACACAGATTTACGGTAAGAACATAAATCAATTTCCCATTTCCCAAGCTGTGGGAAGATCAGAGCATGATCACAGGCTCACAGCTCCTCGGCTGTAACACCCCAACGTCACATGCATGCACGCACCTTGCAAAACCACTCTCATTTAAATCCAGCCATCAGCTCTAGCACTGGCTGTTGCTGCTGCTTGTATTAACATTACTGCCAGTACTGAAAAACAAGCTGTCTGGAGTTATCTTCGGTAAACACTGGAAGCAAGTATCCTCACTTTTGATGTTAACACAGTGTCTTTCTGCAGGAGCATCCAACTATTGCTGTAACATCCTCCAAGCCCTAGCAAAACAACAACAACAAAATGAAGCTTTCTTCTTCGACTATTTCTTATGAATCTTTAAAAGCCTAGGGCTTGATCTGAATTGCCCAGTTCAGTCCATGAAGAGAAATCCATGGAGATACACCCCAATGTACAGAAGCATAATTGAGACCAGATTCAGATTAAGCCTAGGGCTTGATCTGAATTGTCCAGTTCAATCCATTAAGGCAAATCCAATGGAGCTACATGGAGCCAATGTACAGAAGCATAACTGAGACCAGATTTTGGCCTGAAGAACCTCTACAACCATTTCTCCTCCCACCTCCCCAAGGGTCACATTTCTAAAAGATAGAAAAAAACCAAACTACTGAACAAGTCACACCAGCAGGGCAACTAAATTGTAAAGGACAAAGAAAAACTGAAGTTAAAAGAATATTTTAATAGGAGAGAAACATGCTTTACCAAATGGAGGTTCACAATGGCAACTCGCCAGTTGCTTGAACGATGCAATCAATTTACATAAAATACTGCAGACTGCAGCCACCCGTGTATTCATGGCAGCAGAAATCCCAAATTCACCACTTCATCTGATGAGCCTTGTAGCTTTTATTCCACGTTACTGCAAGCTGAAGGCATGATTTACCCTATAAGCTCATTACTTGGGCTAATTCTGAATTTTCTGTTCCAAGCAATCATGTACTTTTTCTGATGTGCTCTCAGATGGATGTACACCAGCTACAAATCCATGTGTGCTTCAGAGCGCTGTTTGTCCCAGATTAAACACAGTCAACCCCTGGCAGGGCACTTGCATGCTGCTGGTCTAATCACAGTTACACAGTTCTGTTTCAAACCTGTCTTGCAGTTCATGGCCTTGGAGGACAGACGTGTCCCCTCCCTAACTTCCAGGTAATCCAGCTCTGAAGCCTTTCAATCTGCTTCCTATAACCCTATAAATGATGAGCCTAACATCCCTGAAATGCTGGGGAGGGAAGGAGGAAAAGGAAAAACCCCCAACATTTAATGGGACCTGCTTTTGAGTGCTGTTATTTCAGTGACGAAAGTCACAGGTTGCCTATAGATCAGGTGGTGCCACAGTGGTGATGGAGCATGAAACCTCACTTAACTCCCACTCTGTAGACCCCGCAGCCCAGCCGCTGGGGTCCTCGTGCTGTGGCTTTTCCTGGCTGATAGAAGCTAACCCTCACTGGTTGTGTTTTAGAAAAACAGTTTTCCTTGCTTTATACTGCAACACTGATGCAACAGCTCAGTGTCTGAACGGGAATGTAATCGGATACACGAGCAAGTTGTGCGAGTGCTGCTAGGGAAAGGGGAAAAAAATAAAGCAGGCAAATATACCAGTATCCAAATGCAAACAGACAGGATTCCTGATTTATGGGCAGCAAGCAGGGCTCAAATTGAATCTGCATTGCCTCAGCAAAGGCATCTGCTTATTGGACTATTTGTTTTTTAATCACCCTTCAATGTTGCTTTTGCAGAATTCTAGTTAAAATGCCATGTTGAATGAGGGCAACTCTGCACCTTATACTGCCACAGCCCGGTCCTGTGACTTGCTGTGATTTGTACAACCTGTACTCTGATACTCTAGGAAAATAAACACAACCTAGACACAGAAAAGAAATATAAGAGTGATCCCCAAAGTGCTGAGTTCTTTCAGACTCAGGTGTGGGCCAGCCAGCCTTTAAATATTATTTCTGTTTTATCATGCAATAGCTATGCAAGACCTCAAGTGGAACGAAACAAAAACAGTTTATGTGCTTACTAGCAATTATATGTCGTAGGAAACCAGTATTTACTGTTAAAGTTATTAGGAATTAATTATTTTCCCTGAATTACTTGGTAAAAAGATTAAGAAACAAAGATATTTCTAAAGGAATGCTTGCTTAATTCCTATAAAGGTAATAAAAAAAATCTTGTTTTTCAGACAAGGGTCTATTCTCCTTTTAGTACATACCCAAGCCACACCAGCACAGTGACCGTGTTAAGAAGGCAGCGGTATTCCCACTGAATACTGCACCACAACAAGAAAACTGGTGGAGATGGACGGCCCAAACAACTCACTCCCTACCATCACGCCAGGTGGATGTTTAGCAGTTCTTCATGGTCACTTAACACTTGATCAAAGAAGTTTCTTGTCTGTGGCATCAACTTTGTCTCTTGTTGGCATGGTTTGTGTGGCAATGAGCATCCATTCATCCCAGAAGAACACGGACAGACTGTTCGCAAAAAGCATCCCAGCACTTTGGTGGAACATCAAAGCATGTAGAGCTTTACAGATTACAATCAATGTCCTGAAGAGTACCAAAAAGCCTTGTGGGGATGCCAGCACAATTCACAGAGCTCACACTGAAGTAACATGCCACACTAATCACCTTAGTAAATGGGAGGGATACCAGAAAGGTAAGACTAGCCTTTGAGGGCTGGGTGTTTGCCTGTTCTAAATTGAGGAGGAGACAAGGGTGGGGAACAACATGGCAAATACTGTTTTAGACCACTTCTGCACTGCAAGCTTTAATAAGAAAATGAGTCCTCACAGTTTTTGGGAAATGAAAGCAATCTGGGACTCTAAAGTACCCCATGACCATGAGTTTATCCAGCAAGAAAAGCTCATAATACACAATAGATGGAAAAGTCAGCCTGCCTTCCTTGGTTCAGCTCTCTTCCCTCTGCTCAACCAGCACCGCATCTTCCATGCCTTGATGAAGTCTCAGCTGGCGCTTTGAACTCTTAAGTTTGAAGAGAAGACAGCAAATGCCACACAGCTTTCTTTTCAGTCAGGCTTATTCAAAACTCATCTGAAGTTTTCACCTCCCGGATCTGTAAATGCTGCTGCTGATTCATAACGAGGCAGAGAAGTACTCTATTAATCAAACCCAGCAGAACATTTTCTACAGGAGGCATTTATGTGAATGAGAGCAGCATATGAGGTTACACTTAGCAAGGAAGAAAATTACAAGGAGATCTCAGTTCTCGTGCTTCAGGGCATAAACTGATCACCAGATGGGGTCAGAAAGAATTTCACCCTCCTTCATTCCTAGATATTGTGTTGCACAATAGGTAAACTATGGAGGCACAAGGAAGAAGGGGAAAAAAAGCTGATTATATCCCTGGATTTCCCCCCTGCTTTCTCAGGAACTGGGTCAAAAAACACCACCAGACAGAAGACAATAGGTTAGAAAAAATACCCGCCTTTAGTCTGACAGTTCTTACCCAGAAAATGATATGCACAAGAGCCCTGATTTCACATGTCCAATGAACAGAACACTAAGCCCAGCCAAAAAGCCTGCTCCGGGAAGCTGGTGGGTAGCATGTAATGGGTACTACAGACATATTTAATGTATTACAAATATTTTACACTGGCTAAAGGTAGACTTCTAGATCTGGGAGAACTTTGCCACAGCTTATGGGAACAATTTTTCCTTTTCAGTTCTCTGAGTGCTTTGGGTTCAAATTAACTCACCTACTTCTCTTTCTTACTGCAAATTAATAAACCAGTTCAACTTTAAAAAAAGAAAAAGAAAGAAGAAGAAAGCCACAACACTTTGTTGAAACCGCTAAGTTTCAGCTGGTATCATGTCAAAACCACTTGAAACATGAAACCAGAAATCTTCCTGGGTTGACTCAAAGACTATGTCTATACCAGGAGTGCTTTACCGGTAAAGGAATACTGATATTGGCAAAGGACTCCTGGTGTAGACACAACTACAGCAGCAAAACTGAGTTTTAAATGAGTCTAGTAAATTGAGCCAAGGGTTTTATTGACAGACTAGCATCTAGGTGAAGTTCTCCAACAGTTCTAGCAAGTGTCTAGCAGCTGGTCAAGGGCAACACCTCTTCACATCCTGCATAGACACAAATATGTCAGCAAATACGTAGAGATGGCCAAAATTAGGTAGAGATCGTTTTGGAACTCTTTTGAAAAATTTATTCAGCTCTGAATAAAATATATTCAGCTGAATAAAATATTTTCAGCTCAGAAAAAAAAAAAGGCAAAATCAGTTTATTTTGTAGGCTTCACAGTTCTGTTGCAAACTTCTGGCATAGCTGCAGTTAAACATCTTATTTCAGTCTTATAATCTGTGACACATGGTACTTTATGATTTCTCTCAGCACAATGAAATCTGTCTCTCAGCATGCAATCATAAATGTTGCATGCAACCCTCACAAGCAAACTCTGGAGATTTCTCTGTAACCCAGTTCATTTATTGTAACAGTGGTCAGCACTGGTGCTAGAAGGAAACCACCACGTAAGAAGATTGTGTTATTATTCCAATAGAAGGACCATTAAATGCTGGCTGCTTCCCTCAACATGAGTGCAAAATAAAAAGGCTGAATAAAAACCTCCATTCTATTACACGCTAATATGTACTACTGCACACACAGAGTAGAAGACAGAGCAACGTGGCAGCTAGTTAGAATTTCACCAGATTCCTCCTCAATTTACCCAGATTGACTAACTTTGATTATTTTGATTTATGGCAAAAAGATATTTTTAAAAAAGAAAGACATTTTCGGCTTCAAACACTATAGAAAAAATCCACTTTCCACCTAGCTTTGCCTGGAACACATCTCTCACTCTGTAACAGCCTCTTTTACTACAGTTGAGACACAAATATCCATAAGCAATTACTACTGTTGCCTGAGCAAGTCAAACCTATGGTTCTGTCTCTTACCTGTAATCTGACTCTGTCCTTGTGGATTAAAAGGACTTGGTGCAGAGTTCAGAGAGGGCCGTGGGCTCTGGGTCGGGACCCCTACTCTCATACTGGGATGAGGAATGCGCCCTAAATCACTGAGGCGTTCAGAGAACAAACTAGGTTTAGAGTCATCAAGCTTCTGTCTGTGCCCTGGAAATAGCAAATCATAAAATAAAAGCGTTAATAACAAGATTTAGTAATTTAACACACCCCAAAAAACCCCAAAGTGGCCTCTAAGGACCTGTTATTAGATTTAACGGACTTACAGGTATCTCAGCTACCCCCAATAACACAGTGACATTGGTGGGAGGAATTGTGTTGGGTCATGGCTGTGCTGGTGAAAGCCTTATTGATCACAACTGTGTCCATAAAGAATCGTAACATGTTGCAATATGGATCAGAATAAGCACTTATTAGGACACCCACACAAGGTCTTTTTTTGTCTTTTAATTTTTGCTGCTTTAGCTACACTAGGTAGTTAAAGAGGCAAGCTTTCTTTTCCAAAAGCATGCCACGTAAGTATGAGTTATCAGCTGGGACAGTTACTCCATGCTTGGTTTATATGTTGTGGACTTTTTTGCTATGAAAAGGCAAGCTTTTGTTCTCCCCTTATATTTCTTCTCTTTAACTCTGTCACAGTTAGTCATTAGTTTTCATTCCTCTGAAAAATAAACAGTCACTGTCAGTTGAGAAGAGCAGTATTGCACGGAAAACCTTCAAAGCTGCTCCCCAAGACTGGGTCCTGCACTCCCTTGCTTGGTCAACCTTCCTCAGTGCTCCTACTTCTCCCTCGCAAAACAGGCTAACTGCCTTCATGCCTCATGGCCACACTGGGAACACTCGGTTGTGGGTGCTCAGTTGCCAACATGTAAAGGGGAAAAATTGTCAAAGCAACAGGATGTCCCAAGTGGTATTGTTCATATCATCACTGAAATGTTTCAAGAGTAAAGGCTTTTCTCTCTGCTGTATTTTTGTTCCTGGGTTTACTTTCTTTCCAAAGTAGTTAGAGAATGCTTCTGGCCCAGTGGAACTTTTGAATATGAGGCACAGAAGGTGTTATTTCTATCATTCAACATATGCAGAAACAGGCATGCATAAAGATTAAGGTGAGGACTAATTTTACTTAACTTTAGCCATTCATAAATCAGGCATCTAGTCTAAACTCTTCTAATGTAGACTTCCTCTACAGTTAATGGAAAGAAATAGCTACTTCCAGAGGGCAATTAATCTCATTTGTCTCTGACACCAGTCTTAAAATGCAGTGATTCACCTTCTGAATTTGCTTTCCCTTCCTTCTCTGATCAGAGAGGGAACACATATGACTAGTTTAATTAGACACTCTCACCATTAGTCAACATTAAATGGAATGAACCTTACCCTAAGTTACCAATCAAGGTCACACAAAAAGCCTCTGGCAAAGCTGAAATGGGGGCCCAAGCCCCTGATTGCAACCCAGAACCACATCTGTCCCCATCCCTGTAGTGCTGGGGCACAGCCATAAGCAATAACTAGGTAGGATATTTTTATGCTTTTAACAATAAGAAGGGTCTCTGGTAGGGTTTGGGCTTGAACCCTTCTTAATGATCCCCAGTGGCTTGAGATAATCCACACTGTCACTCACCATCTGTCTGGAGGCTATGAGAGTTTAAGCTTTGCAAGACATGGTCAGATTGTTCCATAGGTCTTACGGCCAAAGAATAATTTCTGGCACTGGTTAATATATTTTAAAAGCACAAATGAGGCCTGAATTGAGACTGAAACTTGAGATTGAACCATCAGACTACCGCTTTTTTAAGAAATCTCTTTTTATGGTACCTCTCACCACAGCACAGAAGTACACAGATCCACATCATCCAGCTGGGACCATGGTGCTTACAGGACATGTAGGCAAAGTGATGTCAGTACTAAACAGCTAAATCCAAACTAGGTACTGAGAAATCATGGTTCTAGATAGAAAAGTGAAGGATTCAGGATGGGAGATGAGAAGAAACTGGATGGAATTTAATTTTGGAGAAACTTCTCTGGCTATTTAAAAAAATTAATTAGCTGACCCATTATTTTGCACTTTGAAGTATGATTTTTCTCCCCCAGGATGACTCAGTCTAAAAGTACGGGGGTAGGCGGGAGCTTTCTCCTTAAGGAGAAGGTGCTGCTCTATGTTACAGCTCGCATGGGTGGCTACTTTTCTCCCTGTAGGAGGTATCAATCACTTTAAATCAGGAGCGATTTTTGGTGGGCTTGTAAAAACTCTGTGAAGGCAGCTTAATTAACAGGATAACATCTAACCTGGTAGTCTTTAGCATTATCTTTTCAATCTATTTAAATTACAACTTGTACAAGCTGGATGCTGCTAAATCTGAAGAAACAGCTTTCACAAACACATGCAGTCAGTACTCTCTTCGGATTTTCTTTCTCCATCTTTTCCTCCACCATTTTTATGTATTTGCTTTTCCCTTTGCCACTTGTATTTTCCACTCTGTTTTTTAAAACCATCTCCTTCCTCTCTCCTTTTCCCTTCTAGTAATTCCTAATCATATTTTGGCGAATTCAAGAGGGCTCAAAATAAGGCAAACATGATTAGCCTATCTCTGGCCTCACACACCCGGGCTGACTTTATCTGGGAATGAAGCTACCCCCAGAGTGAATTTTATCTTCTGTTTTCATAGAAAAATCCTGCAGTACATTCATAGAGTGCCTTTTTTGCTAAAGAATCACTACCAAAACAATACACAAGCTATTTTTACTGACTTCAGATAACTCAGTGGACACTTGTTATATAGGTCACCACGCCGGTACTAATCTGTGCGTGATAACCCCCAGCTTTGTTTTCATCACACTCTGTCTGCCTCAGCATACCTTTGCTAAAAAAGAGCTTATATTTAATTATGTGTATTATTATTACAATGAACTAGGTCTATCACAGAAAGTCCAAATTCAGCAAGGCAGCAGTGCACTTCAGTATAGGCAGGTGGAAAAAAAAAGAGGGAAAAAAAGAAAAGAAAAAAAATAGGGCACAAAAAAGAAATAAGAAGAAAGATTCTCACATATGGTTGAATTTAAATGATCTGGAGATGTGTGGGTTTGGGTGTTGCCACCTCCTCCCCAAATAAAAATGTAGGGAAAGAACTATATGCACATCTGGAAGACCCCAGGCATCAATGGAACTGCAAGTCCCCAGAAACCAGCAAGGGGCCGAAGGCAGACTTGCCTTCCCCTTCTGGACACTTTAAATTTAGGGTTGTAACACGGAGTCATGTTGTGACAAAGAGATCCACAGAAGGAAGCACACTCTCCTAGCGAAATGTCCCAGTGAGATGAGATTATATTACAGCTTCGCACATTATAGGTCACTATGCTTTCATATAAGCAAAGATGTGTTCACATTGAAAGTAAGAAGGAAACTCAACAAAACCTTCATATTCAGGAGGTGCTCACAAAACAGCGTGGGCAACTTAAATAAATCTCTTGCCCTGATTCCTGTGCAAAAAAGAAAAAAAATCCTATTAAATATAGAGCAGCCATGAGGTATGGGCTGAAAACTCTCTAAAAACGCTTTCTGAGTAGCACATTAGCAGCAGCCATGAAATATGTGATACATGTTTAAAACTCATTCCACAAGCTGCTTTTCATCTCTCATTGATATATGTGTCCATTGACAGAGAAATTCCTGATCCCAGGGGAGTGCGCTAAGAAAAGCTGTATCCTTGGTCTTCACCATGAGGCGTAATTTTATTTCAGGAAAAAAGATTAGGGTAGCAAGTGTGGATAGCTCAGGGAGAATCTGTGATCTGCTGCAGCAGTGAGTACATTAAAAAGCAATATAAAAGCTACATAAAGAATAGAATAAAATGCTGATGCAGATATCCCAAACCCTACAACACTCATTTAGGGCCGACTGCTCTGTTACAAAGATGACTTTGTGGAATGAATTGGGCTTGGAGAGAGACAAAATGGTAATATAGGGAGTCCTGGATGTGAAATGTATTCAAAAAGATTGAGGCTGTCCCATGAATCACTGAATAAAGATGGGACCCAGCAGCCACTGGTATTGATCAGGTCACAGCCAAGGAGATGGAAAGAGAAAAATCAAGAATGAATAGACAGAAGCTATACAAGCTGTTCTGATTTGTCTGTGGTCATAGTACAAAATATGACAGATATTAGAAATCCATTATCTGCTGTAAAATGACAAGCAATATTCTGGTCTCTCACTGCTACTCAGCTATTTCAAGCCACACACCAACCTGAGTCTTAGTTTCTGGAGACATAAAACATTGTCATTAATCCACTCCAGTACCAGTTTTGGCCATTTTATGTGAACCAAACCAGAAAATAGTACTGAGAAAGTGCAGTACAGTCAGTGCAAATTGCAGCCATCCAGCCAGTGCCTGTGCTGCTGCTTCAGCCAGTCCAGGACAGCCTCAGAACATGTTAAAATGGCCCACAGAAGTGAATACTCAATTATCACATCCCAAGAATGGCAGGAGATGTGAGAAGGCTTCATCTCCAGCTTAATCATTTCAGTTTAAACTAAACAAAGGAATGCCTCCCAGATCAAAGCAAAGCAATCTTGAGTGTGCTGGATGTAACTGGAAAGGGACGTGAGCTCACCCATCACTGAACTTCCACTGCTTCACTGGAGAAGTCAAGATGTAAATCGGGCCATGGAAGAGGCTGACTTGCTGAATGTAAATGTGGTGTTGATGCTTAAAGATTTTTACCTCCTTTGGGGAGGAGGGGTGTGTGTTTTTATCTTTCAGCTTGTGGGTGTGGAACTGAAAACTAATCAGATTATGCTACACGTGGCCTTGCCAGATGCTGACACTCAGGGACTCCCTTTCTTTGTACCGTGTACACCACCCACCAGTTTGTGTGTGTGTGCGTGCGTGTGTTTTTTCTGGTACCAAGGAGATCTGGTTACCAGATTTTCAACAGATGCTTTTATCACTCTCAAGTGAGTTAGCTATTTTCAGTCATCACCCAGTTCTATCTTTTTTCCTCTTGCCTTAACAAGAAGAACGATGGGAGTCAGGTGTCTCCATAAAAGAGCTGAGGGAAGGCAGAAAGGTCATGAAAGTAAGAACCTGGGCTCACATCTGCTGGGGACACATTTGCCAGGTCATCCCAAGCAGAATGGAGGGTGATGGCCCAACATGAATTACCACCATGGTTTCTATTTGCTGTATGTCATGAGTGCACTCAGCATCAGTCACTCCATGGAGCATCCACTCCATGGAGTGATTACAGCTGGAAGGGGCAAATAAATAAATTCTTTGAACTTCGGGGCCAGTAACTGAGGCTGTCTATGGCTCTGGGTTCAGTGCTGCGACTCAAAAGAAGATAACACTACTGAAAAAGGGACTTCCCATCAGGCTAAGGGGTGGCAGAAAGAAGAATCACCTAGTTTACAAGCTTCTGTGTATGTATAGTAGGAGACAATCTCATATCACAAAAACAGTAGGTTACATGTCCTCTGAATTTCATCACAAATTCTCCTTAGATTCTATTTGGATGTCTCCCTGCATTTCATCCCATTTGGTCCTATGGATCAGATGCTAACTATAAGTTACTGATATGGGCTTGACTGTGAATTTATCTACAGGCTTGTGAAGCTGAAGTCAGGGAAGCCAAATGTATGCCATAGTAAAGGAGCCGAGACCTGAGCCCCAGGCTACTTAACAGCTGTTATGCAGGGACTGAATAATGCTAGGCATTCATCATGAAGCAGAAATAGTCATTGTTCTGTTACAAATTTCAGACAATACATCACTGCAGCAAGATGTCACTCCAAAGCAGTGTCAATCTACACACTGGAGGTAAAAATAAGAGAGCTGTAAATCACCAAAAGACCAGAAAATACACACCAGCTCTTAGCAAGGAAAAAAATCACTGAAGTAAATCATAAGGGTCCCTTTGCCTTGTGATAAACTGTCATCCTCAGGCTGGCTTCTCCCCACCTAGTCCTACCAAATGCACCCAATGCAAAATTCATGAAAAAAAGCCCAAAACACAAAAGAGCCAAACAGTTTTTACCCAGGAAAAGGGAAGGCTTGGAACCCTTCCAGTCTCTTGGGTAAAGACACAATTATGAGAAGAAAAATATAATCCACCCAAGAGACATAATTACATAATTAGGCCATAGGCTGTGCATAGGAAAGGTTCATAAAACAAGGAGCTACATAGGTGCAGTAACTGCAGTTAATTCACTCAATGGAGGAAAAAAAAAAAAACATGTTTGTGTTTTAAATAGCTGAGGGCACAAGTTTGCATTAGACTGGAGAGCTTATTCTCCCAACTGTACACGGAGCCCTATTAGTGTCAACAGGAGTCACTCAGACGCGGTCAGAAAACAAGATCCTGTCTCTTTTTGTTCTTAAAAAAGAAAAGACTTGGTTTTCACCCAAAGCAGGTAAATCCTGTACCCGAAACTACTTCAGAGAAATTGAAACAAATAAAGGCAGAGGAACATAAGCTGTAGATGGGCTCAGTTCCTACACAATGACTCTAACGTGGCCCACTGCCAAAAATCCCACTGAGCTTTTCCTCCCTGACCCCAGCTCTCGTGAAGGTCTGCAGACTACTGGCATGGCTCCAAAAGGGTGAGATCCAGCTCTCAGGGGAACCAGTTATGCTACTGACTTCTTGGAGTTGTGGCTTCAACACTGCGTGAGCAGAGGCAGGGGCAGGTTTGAACCTTAGTGTAGAAGTCAAGCCTGTGGAGCATCTTTGGTGTTGATGGTCATCTTCCCACTGACTTACTGGGAGCAAAAGTAAATGTCAGTTCAACTCATCCCACTGGCAGCCTGCCCAGCATGGGACCAAGTCAGAGCTTCCATCATGTCAAAGGGAGGAAGGGCCAGGAAAGGGTAAGGAGAAACAACCCCATGGATGTGTAACCTGTGCCCCTTCATGCTCATGGAAATGACTCTAACTCAACCATTGCAAAGCCTTTGAGGATAGGAAGTGCTGTCAATGCATTCTGAAATTCAGCTGGGGTCTGTGGAAAGCATGCATCCAGCTGAAAGACAGACCCAGAGGTTGGGGGTTTTCAGCAAACTCTCACTCCTGAAATTTCTCTATGTAGAGAGGTGAAAAATGCTTGCTCAGAGTAGGGCTGCTCCTTAGGCAGAGAAGGGACTGACGGGGGACATTTGGCAGGGGCTGAGCTGGCCAGGAAGCCTGCACAGAGAAAGCTGTTTTATAGCAACAAACCCAGAAGATTTAATGAATGAAACTAGAATGGTGCTTTGAGAAAAAGGACAAGCAGAGCAGGAAAGGGCTTGAATGGGGTTGCTTTAGCACTGGTTCACTCCCGTCCTTCAATTCACCCTAGCATTGCAGGATCCACACTGTCCTCTGCTCTGCCCCTCTGCTGGGGTACTGCCTCTGCTCATCAGTAAGTGAGCAAAATCTCCCCTTGCTGTAGTGTTTTGTTTTTTCCTTTTCCTTTCTTTTTGAAAAGCTTTTGAATTCCAACTTGGATCTTGAACCTCGTTCTGCAAAGCTGAGCAACATCCCCTATGAACACCAGCACAAACCAGCCAGGTTGAGAAGGGAGCAGGTAGGACCCCCTTGCTCCACGATGCTCTGCCTCCACCTTTTTCATTCATCCTTCATGAACATAAAGGAATCTCTGTGCACGTGTGCCAGGAAACCAGCTAAACATTGCTGGCATCGCTGCTCAGAGACATTAAAGACAACTCATATAAACAGAGGCTGTCACGCAAGCCTCGGTCCCTGCCTTAATTCCCTTTGCATGCTGGTATCTGTTACACTCTCCCCTTTCTCCTCCTCCTCTATTTTAACAGAAGCGGGGAAGAGGGAGAGTGACGGCTGCCCCACAAAAGCACAAGAGCTCCTCATTCTGACTTTATCACCCTCATCCTAATCCAGCAATACCTTTGAGGAATAAGGTCTCTCCCTCCCCCCCCACCCCGCCCCAAAGGTAGCTATCCCTATAAAGAGCTCATCAACTTCTGTTGCTTGTGCAGCAACTGGCAGTAAAGACCATAGGAAAGGAAAGGGGTGCGGGGGGGGGGAAGAAAAAAGATCTCTGTGAACTGGTCTCCCTCCAGCTGGCAGGAGGGGATAGTTTTCTTAACGCTTGCGAAACCTGATTACTTGGTAAGAATGAAAAGGGGGGCGATGTAAACACAGCCATTAAAACAGATTTAAGGCGCTTAGTTTAAATCTAGACTAAGAGCTCTCCAATGCTACACTGCTCTGCTCTCTAGCCATCAATGAGGCGCATTTTCATTTCTGGTTTTGTTTTATGCCCCCAAAACCAGGAGCGCGTCACAGGCTGAATGCTGTGGTTACAATGGGAATTCAGGCATGGAACAAACAACAGTTGAGCAATAATAGATGGATGTGTGCATGTTTGCACTCTGTCTTTCAACACACTGTTTTGCTGCGCTATAGGACTACCGTGTTTACATCCATGCTGCAGGTTTTAAGCAGATTGTTTAAACTTGATTAAAGCAGGGTATTTCTAAAACAACCTTACTAATAAAATTCAGCTGGATAAAGAAACCTGAAAACGTTACAAATAAAAAAGATGGCATTTCAATCTACACTGGCAGAGGTAATATGATATAAACTCCAAAAGAAAACAGTTTTTACAAGTTCGACTTGAAGGATTATCTTGTGTATCAGCACCCTCTGTGGCAGAGTAGCATTTATCCATGTATCCACCCATGTTAATGCTGTTGCACAATTTACTACAGCTGTGATAGACAGGTAATTGCTTTATCCACCCAAGTGTAATAAGCGGAGTCTACTATGTTAATCCTTGTATTCTTATTGTCTGCAAATGCCAAGGAAGGGAGACATGTACACTGAAAACCCTACCCTCTCCTCCCAAAACTACTGTAGTTTACCCTCAGACCTGCTAAGGTGTTCTTACTGCATTCCACTCCCCCGCTCACAGCGCCAAGAATTTTGAGTAGTATCAAGTTATTGTTACACAAAGGGCACCTACGCACTCAGGCGCATATGGAGGCAGAAGCCAGGATGCAGCAGTCTTTAGAAAACAAAACAAAACACCCTCAAACATCTTTTCCTGTTCAGTAAATAAAACAGGACAAGTATTATTTGTTCCCAGGCACAGCACAGAAAGAAAACCTGTCCTTCTAAAACTGGACATCCATCCAGTTTATGTGCAGTCTATCTGGTTGTTGAGAAACGTCATTTAGGTGCTGGCCCATCAGTGTATTCCCACAAAAATCTGTAGGTTTTTTTATTTTCAATATCAAAACCAGGCACATCTTTTGAAATGGTTACAGATTCCTGGCGGCCCCATGAGCTTAGGTTTGTGGCATCAAATTTGTAATGACAGTTTCATGGATGTCTCCCTTTCTTCCTCCTGAAAGGTACAAAGAATTGGTGGTTCCTTGAGTAAAAAATATGCTTAATGTCGTCCTTTGCTCTTATTTATATACACAAGTGTGCAAGAAAAGTCTTGTGCTGCTGGCAGTAAGTGGGTTTTTTGGGGCATCTCTAATGCCGCAGAAGGAACTCAACCTTCTCAGTAATCAGAGTGCTTCCAGAAGCACTTACACAATGTGTAAATTTTGACGACGGAGAGTCTTAAACTGCACATAAATGACGCAGCTGGGCTTAAGAGAAGGAATGTTGGCCTGAAGATCCTGCCAACAATCCTAGAGGTGCGTCTCCATTTTTATCCCTTGCTATACTCCACCTCTATCTGCAAATGCCAACAGAGGCATTTCTGTTCAGGTGGAAGCTGGGATGGATTAATCTCTGTTTTCATGTATTTGAAGAAAAGAAAGTGTCATCTAAAGGCTAAAACACAGCCAATGGGGATGCACAGACTGGAGTTCAGTGTCACAAGGTTGCCCAATGACTATCATTAGTGATACTGAATTATAAGGTATTTTACGGATCTTTGGTGAATTAATATTTATTATTTTCTTTAATACTTGGATGATGTAATACGAAGCATGATCATAAAATCTTGAGATGATTTCTGGTAGTGAGGAGTCCTCCAGACTTCAGAGAGAAGGGTCAGAATTCAAAATGATCTCAGCAAATTGGAGAAATGATACTTGACATATCATGAGTAAAATGGCACGCAGTAGAAGTGCATTCTACTACACTTTGGAGAGAGAAATCAAATGCTCAAATGCACCACAACAAACCTATTAGCTAGCAGCACTGCAGAGGCAGATCTAAGGGTAAAAGGAAGTTGCAAATTGAATATGAGTCAACAATGACATTCTGTCATTTTAAAAAATAAAATAAAATAATACGTAAATGCATTCCTGGGAAAGATTAATGGTTATGCTGCACAGAAGACAGAGACAGGAACTATGACACCCAGCTCAGACATGGTGAGACATCAGCTGGACTGTTTTATCCATTTTTGGGACACCACCCGCTAAGAAAGATACAGACAAATGAGAAAGAATCCAGAGAAGAGCAACAGGAGTGATAAGAGATTTAGAAAGCATGACCTATATGGAAAAGTTGAAGGAAATACATTTGTTTAGTCTAGAAAAGAGACAAGCAGGAAAGGACATGATAAGAGTAAAATGTTTTCTAACGAAAATGGTAATCAATTGATCTCAATGTCAGTTGAAAACAGAACAAGAAAAAGTTGGCTTCATTTGAGGTAGAGGAGACTTAAGAGATAAATGCGTGGTATTAGCAAACTCCTTTTTAAGTATGAAAGAAAAAAAACAAAGAAAACCAGACATGGTAAGTAAGTGGAAGGCACAGTACTGGAGGATTTAAGGATTTGGACAGATGTCAGTGATGATCTAAGTATATATATAATACTTCCTCTGAGGAAAAATGGACTAGGTCGCCTGAGGTTTCTTTCAGCCCTGCTGTTCTAGGACTGCGTGATTGTCTGTGCTTGGTTAAGTCACGTACACAGTATTTTTACCATGAGTACATGAAGTCAGGCAGCCCATGCTGACTGTGGGCCTGAAGCTGCAAAGGGTTCAGCATCTCCAGCTGCCATGACAGGGCAGGGTGAAATGAGGGCTGTGTTTGCTTTGGTATTCCAGACCACAAGGAACCTGAGTTTGGAAGTGCTGGTCTTAACCCCTCTGTGCCAGAGTTTCCTATGCCTCTAACTTCAGAATAACCATCATTTCTTTGTCTCACAGATTGATTTCACCATAAATTTAGCAAGCACAACTCTTGCTGTTTAGATTTTCCACTAGTTTTCAGGGAAGACATGACCATGTAAGACTAGAATTTCATGCCCAATGCTCCAGTGTTCCTGCATCCCCAGATGAAGGTCCAGAATACTAACCCATGACTGGTTTTACTTCTTATTTATGCATCTGCTGGTTACTCAAAGAGGTATGGTCCCCCACAGAGTAGCCCTGGCCACTCCTTTTGCTAAACCTCATGTACCCCTTTCCACTCCAGTATGAAGAACAAGGACACCAAAAAGACAAACTTCTTGGGAAAAAAAAAAACAAACCACTTAGCCTGGAAGCAAATGCTTTGGACAGCCTATGCATTCTATGAGAATGTAGGGAACTCAGTGCAGTGAGAGATTATAAAACCCTGGGATTTTCTAACAAAACAGCCTTATTATTTGCATTATTTCCTTCTGTAAGCGCTTCGTTCATAACCATCTCCACTGGGTTGTTGTTTTTTTTTCCCTTTGGCAGAAAAGAAAAGCTACATTCTGCTGTGAGCTACATAAACACAAATCCCATCCTTCATACAGGAACTCCAGCCCTACATACATTCATCTCACATTAAAATCCTGCACCCCTAAGGCTGACTGCCTCTACCTGACCGGCTGTTTAATAACATCATGTCCAAAACTCAGCAAAGCCTTGCAAGTGCATGAGGTACAAGTTGTTGGTCACACTTAAGCGTGTCTTTGCGGGCTTTGCAGGTTGCTAATTCAGAGCTAAGCCACGTGTTTAACCTGCTTAGGAGCGATGCCTCCAACCAAAAGCCCCAGCGGGGACAAAAGAGAGGGAGGTGAGTGACACAACTGCATTTGGCTGTGAGGAATGCCGGGTTTTGTGAAGGGCTCTGGCAGGGGGCTGACCTTTTTGACGACAGTTGTAAAGTTTGTATAGTAATGGGGAGCTTCCCGTGAACTTAAAAACAATAGGAAAACAGAGTCCTGGGGAATAAATCTCACCCCCTGTCCTGGTTGCCTGTGCATTTGGCTACCAGAAGGTAACACATCTCCAGGAATGCAGGCAGTGGGGGCCATGCGCCTCCGAGACAGCACTGGAGAGCGGCCAGCACAAGCAGCAAGCGACGCCGTTCACGGTGCGGGGAACTGCGCTGATGAACTGCTAGGGAAAGCCTGGGAAAGGATGGGGCTACTGCAGGCAAGATGTCCCCGACGACGGCTCCGGCTGCCTCTGCAGGGAGCTCTTCAGGAGCTCATCCCACAGAAACCCCTGGTGCCCCTTTACTGCCAGACATATTGAATTTAGTAAAAAGTGGACTCCTCCTCAAGGCATGGTGGAGAAGATCAGTTCAAACAGGACCTGATTTTTGTTTCTGAATTCACGAAGTCTCCCTTGCCCATACTCAGGGGAAGCTCAGAGGGCACTCAGTTTTGGTCACTAGACAGGATGTAGCATACGCAACAGGGAAACCTCTGTCCTATTAACAGTCCCCTGAGCTGCTCAGTCCTCCCCAGAGTTCGTTTCTTAAATAAGATTGTCCCTCACAGGCTTTACTTTGACCCTACTGTAATTACTCCATTATTTCACTGCTAAGTAGATATCCATTAGGGCATTACATTGTGGGTGCAATCTGCTGGAAAAAGGAAAATCAAGGGAACAGAAGCTGCAAATGCCTAGTTATAAACATTGCAAGCTGCTAAAGTGGGCAGCTGTGAAGCTGATAGCTTTTAAAGATGTACAGAAGCACTTACGTATCAGCCCTGCCTACATATATATGCATATATATATGCTTTGAGCTAAGAAAGATGTTAGAACACGTTGGATCATCACTGGCATGTGCTTTGAATACTCCCTAACTATTTTATTATTATTTTGGTGAGTACTTAGGCTTGGATGCCCACTACAGTACATCAGTGGAAAACATCTCTGCAACGCAAGAGTGGCAGGGATATTTTATTCTGCTTTCTTAGGCAGAAATAACATTGAAGTACTTAAATTCTGGAAATACTTATCATCCCCATGCTATTAATACCACCTTAATAGCTCGTTCTATTTAAAGCAAGTTTCTTTCTTTGGGTTTTATTTTGCGGGTGGCAAATCCTCACTTAATTCGCAGGATAAAAAAGTACAATCCTACAATTGGAAAAATTGGATTATATGGGGCACAAGCAATCTGCCAGAGCTATGAATAAAGGCTTCGCCACCGTCTTCAGTGGGAGACAGCCTGGCCCTGAAGTCTTTACAGCTTACACAAATCTGAATTTTATTATTTGTTTTGGTTTTAATGTCATATGACTCATTTTAAGGAACAATATAGCTGCTTCCACTATAAGGGTGACAGTTATGTGTCTAAGAGGCCAAAATTTGACACCTCAGTTATGGAACTTTAGATACAAGCTGTGTAATCTACCTTTTAGCCCTACCGCTTGCTTTTTTTCCATAGAGAAAATAAAGCATGCTCAAACCACTGGCACCATTTATTAGAGGACAAAACATACATATGAGGGTTTCCTTTTTCTTCAAGCACAACCCTAATTTAATTCCATCAAAAAATGATGGAAAATAGAACAAAAAGTGCTCTTCCCCTTTTCTCCAAGAAAAGTAGAACAGCAATGCTGATGATGCTGAAGAAATTGGATATCTTTCCGTGGTGCGTTGCCTTGGTTTTTTTTACAAGTAAAACTCATCTGTCTTAACCAATTTAAATGAAGTAAAAAGGCAACAAGAGAAAAGAGGGATGGAAAACTTTTTTTCAGCTTCAACACAAACTGAGCAAGTCAAAGCTTAAAATAAGAAAGTGGTATTTCAGTAAAAGTCTACATAGAGCCTGGCACTACGACAGGAAGAAATTTGGTTTTTAACTCTTCTCCAGGTAAGATGGATCACTCCTTGATCTTTTGCTCCAGCTTTCCACCAGATCCATGGGATTATTCTCCTTTTGGCAGCAGGAAAGGAGTTTGGCTGTCAATGCCCCTACCACTGACCAGTTTTGATGCATAAGCAAGTTATCCCTCCCTTAACAGAAGACTCAGTGTGCAAATGATCCCCCTTCATCAAAAGACCAACATTAGACTAGGGCTAAACACTGTTTCTAGTCCCTGATGCATTTAGATGGCCAAACTACGGCCAAGGGTGATCTGCTGTTAAGTCTACCCCCAGGATCTGGCAGCATTTCCGACAAGACATTATGTGTCTTATATACAATAGGGAAAATACACTCTCTTCTCTATGATACTGATATTTCACTGTATCGTTCGAACAGAACATCTATCCCCGACACACCAGCAGGTGTGGTAGTAATTTACTTCCTGAACATCACTCAGATTTGAGAGTGAGAAGTGTTTTTTCCGGTTTTGCTTTTCTATGATGAAGTTTCTTGATAGTGTTTGAAAATGGCTGATATTACTGTTTGCAAATGGTCTGATGATGTTTCTTGCTTTCCTGTCAGCTGTGGCATAAATCTTCACTAAAATAAGCAGATGCACACTGGTACAAAACTGATGTAAAAGAAAATTGTGGCTGATGAATTTAAAGTGAAAGTCAAAGCTCGCTCACTTGACAGTTAAGGTAACTGTACTTCTACCAAGCTCTGTGGTTTAAGCACCTTCGTATTTAGCGTTTGGATGTTTCCTTCTCTGCTTTCACAAAAACAGCGACATGAAAAATGGGTCAAAGCCCTTCTCCTGCCAGGCAGGGATGGGGACCCAGTTCCTGATGGCTCCTGGTAGAATCCTGAGCACAAGAAGGAGGACAATGCCCACACCAACCCAGGTGAAGGACCACGATCCCACCACATGGCAGGATCAGAAGTGCCACTGCATTGCCAGAAGACATCACATCCTTCATTGCATCAGACCAAGGCAATGCCACAATCACCTGTAAGAGTGGCAGGAGATGGCATGCTAGGGAGGAGGATGCGGCACACCATAACTAAGACTTGCCCTTTGTATTTTATTTTGCACGTGCATGTGAGTAAAGTGACCTCATCAAAGGTAGAGTAATATCATTCCCACTGGCTGAAGTTTCTAAAAGCTGCCTATCCTAAACATAAGCATAATTCATTCTATTGGAGTTTCTCTGTTATGCAGTTTTGGTATGTACACGATGGTACATTCCTTCCACGTCTCTTAATTTTGTTCAGAGGCAACGCCATTTATTGCTGCTTCACTGTGCTGAAAAGCAAACTTACGTCTGTATGTAAACAAACACAGCAGCACACTCACACATGCTAAAAATGACATTTTTGTGTCTGCTCAGAAGGAAAAAGAAGGATTAATTATGCACAAACATAACAACTTTCTCTAACTCTGCCTAGAGATGTGAAAGAGAAGTGGCCCTGTAATCACGTCTCTTCTGAGAATACTGCCATATGGTTTTAACAGAGGTTTATTTCCTGAAGCAAGAGAGGACTGCAGATTCTCAATCCAACTAAAATAATTATGCAGACAATTTCACTCCATTACTTTCAGTGGAACCCAAGCTGTGTGGTCCTCACATGCTTGCTGACACCTTTAAAGAGACATTAAGCCATTTTTACATAAAATTCCCTTAATGGGTGGGATGCAGGATGAATTTCCTGGAAGATTAGCACCTGTCGCATTGCATAAGGCTTGCCACTGACTCCTGCATTAATTCCCTTTGGCTAGTAGAGAGCAGAACTGTGACTGAAGCCCACAGAAAACAGAGCAGCGAAGCATCAACCATCTCTACAAAGGGAAACTTCTCTCCTTGTTGAGGTTTCCTATGCAATTATTTTACCTCCCACATTTGACCCTGAAATAGCACAGGACTTAAGTACAAATGGGCGCCCCACATTAAGCACAAGGAAATTGAAATACAGCCTTAAATTTCAGTTCGGGGTCATGCTACAAGCACAATGTGGAGAGTTTGCTGAGAACTTTTTTCAGACCCACCCTGAGCTGCAGATCTTTCCTCTCAACTAGACAAATAGATCACAGTACAAAACTCCCAATCTTTCAATCAACAGTGGGTAAAAATCCAGGCAAAATGAAACCACTTTGACTCAAAACAATGAAGTGTGTATTAAAACATCACCTATCCAAATTCGAACGTGAACTACAGGGATCCTGTGAAAATAAGGATGTTAACCAAGACACACAGTGATTAAAGGGTATTTTTAAGGGAGAACAGAGACCACCCTTAAAGCATGGAAATATCCCTTTTGGAATAAAATGCAACTCGGCTTTTTTTTTTTTTCAGCAACTGTGTCCTATTTTACAGTAGCTACTTTATGGAATTAGCAAACATACTCCGTTTCAGACCAGCAAATCCAATTAAACCAGAAGAAAGCATACACATACTTTTAGTGTGCCAATCTGCCTATGGCGCTAAAAAGACTTAATCCCCTGTAGCAAGAGGGTGAGGGAAGGGGAAGAAGTTTTGCCACTGGATCAGTGGATTTTTCATAGTGTAAAATGCTGATTTCTTCATAGCAAACAGGTAAATCTAAAATAAAAACAACCCAGATTATGAGATGAGATCAGAAATCAGCAGTAAACCACAGGGCACAACTGAATGGTGCACAGGGTTGTTTTCTGGATGGTTCGCAAATCTTGGTGCAGCTTGAGGCTACTGAACGAGCACCTTCATCTGTCAGGCATGGCTCTGCAGCAGTTAATGGCACACTCTGCATGTGTGTGGCCTGAGCAGCGAGGTAACTGAGCAGGAAACATGTTTCTAATCTTTTTCTAGTGGCAATTTCAACATTATGCTACAGATAAATTATTGTAATGTAAATAGTAAAATCCATTTCTCAATTATTTGGCTCAGTGTCTGCCACCACCTTAGGTTTCTGCAGGCACGAAGAGCACAGGATGCTCTGCTATGAAGCAAAAGTTTGTGCTCCACTCCTGATGGTGCCATATGCAAGGAAGTCTCCTCTCTGCTTTCCCTTCCACATTTTATCCCTTTGTGTTGAAAACTCTGAGGAATTTTCTCCCATTTCAAGTCTGAGGAGCATGGTAGCAAAAATTCCCCCTCCTCGCTGTGGTGTCAGTATGTCTTACTACAAAGCAATTGCACCTCTGATAAAAAATTAAAGTGTATTGACCATTACCAAAGCTGCCTTTATTAATACAACCAAGTAAGGTTGGTTTGTTAAGTCAACAGTACTTTCTAGGTCCCATGCCCAAGAAAAATGCTCTGAATGAGCCTTTCAACAGAGAGAAGCAATATTGAAGACGTTAGCGACAGCACTGTCATTCTGTGACACTAAAAAAAGCTACAAACATATTTTTGTCCAAGCTGGATTTAACAATGCTCTCTCTCCCCCAAACTTTCTGTTTTTAAAACAAAACCTAAATTTTGGGCCAACATTTCCTGTGGTGATTGCTGTGGTTAAACAATATTTGTGAGTTCTGCATGCTTCATAAAGTCTCTCAGCTCCGTAGCAGAAGAACTGCTTGTCAACTGAAGTGTGGCAATTGGAGACAGAGGTTAAACCCAGCAGAAATGGGTTAACCAGATCCAGTTCTTCTCTGAATTTATGGCAAAACTCCCACTTGCTTCATGAGAAGCAAGATCTGGGCTGATACAGCTATTCAAGTTAGCCTTGAATTTTGTAGGGAAAGAGGCGGCAGCTATTCTTGTGTTATCCACTGAATCAGGAGGAAAACGCTCAAAAGGATAAGAGTTCAGGGTTTGGCCAGCTGTCCTACTCTTCACGCTACATGCCACAAACTTCGAAAGTGGATCTTCGGGAAACTACCCGTAGTGGTTTTGAGGTTTTAAATAAGGACCAGAAAAAAAGACAGGGAAGCTGCACTCGAACACTGATTCACTCTATGAATGGGTTCAAATTTCTGACAGTTGAACTGAAAGTTCAAAGAGTTAACCTCGTTTATCAAGATATAGCCCTGCTTTGAAATTATTAGGCAAAATGTCACCTTCCTCCTTGAGAAGATTTTGGCTCTCCAGAAGTAGTACCCATTATTTTTTCAGTATTAAGAGTCATGTATTTAACACACTTTTTCCCAGTCTGACATGGACAAGTGAGACCAAACCTGCAGAGACCTGCTCAATAGGCAGGACCAATACTACATAAAGTTATTCAACCTTAGTTTATCAACAAAAATAAGCACCAGTGGTTTAAAAACAACCACCAAGAATCATCCTCACCAACAAAATACCATCAGGTAATTTGGGGCCTTTGCAGAAAAGTCAGGAACTCAGCAGTCATATATAAAACTGTGCTAATCACATAAAGCAGCAGTGAAAACTCCTATGTGTATGGTTATAACAGTGGGCATTCATGGGCCAAAATTAACAGGCTGGTGAAAGTACAATGAGATCTGTGACCACAAATGTTAACAACCTTAGTTTTATGCCACGTCCTGAAGGCAAAACTTCGGAAAATGACAGTGTTCCCTTCATCTTTTCAGAAATGGCGCAGCTCGTTGGTTCCCATCTTGACAGGGATTTCCACACCTCTTAGTTCTTTCAGATGGAACCTGTTACAGCTTTTTTCCCCATAGCTGGACACACTGGATGTACATTTACCTGACTACTGTATGCAGGTTTGGACTCTCTCGTCCATGTCAGACAGGGGAAAAAGTGTGTTAAATACATGACTCACAATGCTTCAGAATTGATGGGTAATACATTTGGAGAGCCAAAATCCTCTCAAGGAAAGGAAGGATTCTATCTGCCCCATACTGAGGTCTACAGAAAATCATCAACACTGAAAATAACAATTTAATGGGACATTTCATCAATTAATCTTGAAATTACGGACTTGTTAGACATCATTCCCTTCCCATGAGTGCTGCTCAGCATTTATTAGCAGGTCCTACAACACTCTGGGTTATGCTCTGTCTCATGTCTTAGAAACTGCTGAACTTGAATTAACATGATTAATATTGATAAAATTCAAAACATTCTGGATCCTTGGCTTTTAATGGAGGAACTAAGGGGGGGGGGGGGATATTTATCACCTAGCAGCACAAATAAACAGTATTAACTTATTTTTTTCCCTGCCTTTTTCATGTTTGATTCCTTATAAACCTAATCTATGGCTTCCTCCAGAAAACACAGACCTGTAAACATTTCTTTTTTGGTATCTTTCATTATCTTATTTTTCTCTTCTTATCGTTTGCTGTACATGTATTTTTAGATGCTTTTACCTCCTGTCATTCACTAACCTTTCACTGCTTTAGCTCTAATAGCACTAGACATTTAAGTCTACTTCTCTGGGAACTGTAAGCCTTTACAGATCGTATGCTACTAGAGAAGCTACTTATTTCTTGGCTCTACCAGGTACCCTTTACTTGATGGTTACACCCTGGCCAACATGTGTGGAGCAGCAGGAGACGATTCACCATTTCCACAGCTTTGCTTTTCTACTTGAACTTCTCTACACCAGCACTGCAAGGAAAGGGAGGGACATGCTGGACAGTAACAGAAGAACACACCTAGCATCCCAAATTACTCCAATGTGTTCACTGTTGCTAATGAAAGAAGAGGTTAGCACATAGGAGAGGCTCCGTTTCAGAAATACTTGTATGGGCAGCATGGAGAAGTGACAGAGAATCAAGTTATTAATTACAAAAGACAACAAAAAAGGTCACTGCAATACTGTGAGCCAAAACTGAAATGGGATTTCACAGTGACTGCTCTGGTACCTTGTATTTAGAAATGCATGGGAGTCAAACTTTTCACAAACAACTTGACAGTTTATTACTGTCTGCAATGTAGAAATGGATTGGCCAAAAACTGGCAAAAAAAAATTCCTCATTAATGTCAGGCTGCAGAATTCCAGATGAAAACAGCCTGGAGGCCTTCTCCTTTCTAACAGATCTCAACTGTTTTATACCCCTAAGGTGGGAAATGAGCAACTAGGTCTTGCAGCAGCAGGTTTACGGCTAGTACTGTTGTCAGTATTTCCAGGAGAAGCCTCTGTTTTCAGGGTTTTCTGACATTATTGCAGAGCTCACTCAGACTAACATTTTTTATTTTTGCACAACAAACTCTATAAATTTTTAAATAACGCTTTAAAAATGAATCCTGCTTAGGCACTCAGCACATGGGAACTGACTTTTTTGGAGCTCACTTCCCATTCCCAAAGCAGAAGCTAATCTGTGTGAGATGTTTAATTGAAAACCGGTCACTGTCCACTTCACAGCCCCTGCTATTCATCACGAAGCTTGGACGTGCCATCAGCGTGGGAGGTAAGCAAGCCTGACAGTCAGGGCTGTGTTCACATGGCCTCTTCAGGTTACAGCTGTGCCAGCTGATGTGGTTATCGCGCCTGGCCTTTCTCTGCTGTTAATCACTTGTCTTTGACCATAGCTACCGCTGACTTGGAGCAGGACTCTGCTAAGCCAACTCATTTTGACTGGTGCTGATTAAAGGAGCACTGAGGAATGGTGTCCTCCCTAGACAGCACAGCCGTGGCTGGAAGAGGACATCCAAGTTGCCCTCAGGTCCCCTGCCCATGGTATTCCTCCTGCTAGAGGATGCACAAGGCACAGTGATGTGCCTTCCCCTGATACGGATTTATCATCATGCTGGTCTAAAGGGCTTACAAATTTCCCAGTTTCCCTGGAGACCTGAAGGGGGGATAACACACTTATGGCAGATGCTCTACCCTGACACCTTTTGCTTTTCCTACTGTATTTGCAGTAGGTTCTGGTAATCAACTTCCCACACTGTTACATGGGCATGAGAAATAAAATCATAGAATGGCTTGGGTTGGAAAGGACCTTAAGATCATCTAGCTTCAATCCCCTGCTATGGGCAGGGACACCTTCCACTAGATCAAGTTGCTCAAAGCTCCTTACAACCTGGCCTTGAACACTGCCAGGGATGGGGCAGCCTCAGCTGGGCAGCCTGTTCCAGGATCTTACCACTCCTTATATCCTACCTAAATCTCCCCCGTTTTGCTGAATGCAAAATCCACCTGAGCTCAGGAAGGATCTGACCTACCTTCTCTTTTCCTCCCTTATAAAAATCTTACCTTAATTCACAGGAAAAAGATGGGAGCTTCCCCATGGACATGCATGTTTATGAACATCCATGAACCACCCATATTTATAAGAATCAAATGTTGTTAAGGACAAAAGTTTGTTAAGGACAGATACCACTTACTAGACCACTGTAGACACAGAATAGGGGAATGAGCAGAGACTTGCAAGTTAAGGAACTGGAATCCTCTAGTTCAAAGTGGCTGCAGAAAGTAGAAAGCCCACACTCACTCACATCTCAAATCCCTTGTCTAAGGAGGGTTGTAACATGTTAAGGAAGAGCAGATTAAGGATATGTAGTTATAAATCCAGAAGTACAAGTGTAGGTAACTCACTCTGAGATGAAACACCTAGATGAGCTATTACTCACATCGAAAGGCAAAAGCAAAGCTGGCATGCAACTTACTGAGCCAGGCTGATAGTCTGCTCATGGTCATGGTGCAGTCTCACTTTCACGCATGCAGCTCACGATCGTGCTCATTGCCTATGTCCTGGAGAACTGTTGCAACTTTGCCCTACTCAGCAAGTAAAGGAGGCCCAGTGGATTTCAAAAGCACATTGCTTAAATCAGCTCTTGGTTCTTATATGCTAAATATTACAGACTGTGGGAATTACAGAGTTCAAGGTGAACCAATGCAAGCTATTTTTCCAATAGCTTCCAATAGCTTTTTTAATTCTTCCAATAGCTTCCAATGCAAGCATATTTTATATGCAAGCTATACCTCAGAAGTCAAGACTGGAAAAATTTAGGGCCTAAAATACCTGTCAAAGCTTCTCTGAAGAAATCTCTCCCCAACCAGACTGAGAAATAAAATAAATCTGGTTTTGAATGCATCCCTCGAAATGCCGTTCTCCCGTGAGCAACAGTGCTTGTGGGCTGAGAGAGAACTGGCAAACTGTTTTCATGCAAGCCAACAAGCCCAGCTATGTTAAGGGATTTAACAACTAATTTTTAAAAGAGAATGGAAATGTTGATCTAAAAATTGGCTTCACTATTGCCAGTACAAGAACCATCCAAATTCATAGCCAGTTCCTGGAGTAGAATGGGTTACCATGTCCTGGACCTGGAAGGTAACCATCTGCGCATGTGCTCCCTGCCTGTGGCAAGTGTGCAGCAATTCTGCTTATCTTAAGCCTCTTTTATTGAGGGCTAAGCTAAATCAAATCAACTTACATTTATGGTGGGCCAAGAACACCTTACTGGGCAGCTGCTGTGGCTCAGCTAACATGTGGAAACACAGACATCCCCTGTAACTTGATCATGCATCTAAGCCCTGAAATCTTCTCAATATGGACTCGACTGGAGGCTAAAATTAAGTGCAGTTTCAGGTCTACCTTCTTTCAGACTGAAGTGGTGCACAGGTCTAGTGTTAACACTTCACAGTAGGGCAAATTCCATGCATACATACCAAACCTATAATGATTCTGTAAGTTAAATATCAACAGTTTTGTTTGTGTTGAAATATTTGAACATCTGTCTAATGTTGGGAGCCTGAAAAATACACTACTGCACAGGAATCAAATGATAATTATGGAATGGAAAACAAAACCTCATGATATGCTGTTTCATAAGCACGCAGTACTATTATGTATATATATATGCATATGTAGGCATATACATAATGAAAGACAATGAAAAAAACACTCAGTGAAGACCAATAAGAAAAATTAAAATGTTAAAAGTCTGTCTCATTGAGTAAGTGAGACTGTGGCTGGAAGCACACAACAGACATTTATACTCAAGTCTTCAACATTTCAACTGTCTTTGAATGTAAAAACAACAAAAACCAATTGTGCTCTCATGAAAAGGTCAAATTCACAATGTGGAGACTGCTCCTCCCCATCAGGCAGGGCATTCATTATTATTTTAAATATGTAGTCTAAAAAGCTATAAAAATATTTGAGCATGGTGTGTATCCTTTTAATTCTGCACATACTCATCTTGTTATTCCATCAAGCACTTGGTATCAAAGGTTTTCTTTATGTGCAGGTGTGAAAGGTGTGTGTACAAATTAAGGAACTATCTCGCTAGCTATTTAGTCTGGAGAAGCACATGAAAGAACCTTATTATAACAACCCACGGGATGTATTTTCACTCTGAACTAGGACTCCCAGGCTCCAGAGCTGCTCCTGCCCTCTTTGCATATCCAAGACTGACATGTCAAACATATCTGGTGAATTTGTTTTCAAGTGAGCTGCGCATCCCAACTGGTGCGAGCAATCCATTCGAATTCACGTGTTTTTTCAGTTCAGGTAGGGAAATGGCCTTGCCCTCACAAAGTGAGGTTTGCCAAGGCCCGTGCCCTCCCTGCAGTTCCAGATGGTTGTAACTTCAGTCATATATCCTGGCCAGTAGTCTCAAGGCTGGGGTTAAACAAGCAGTTTGTTCCACTCTTACATAAGCACCGAAAGACAATACTACATTCGAGCTCATAAAAATATTTTAATTGGTGATGATTTCCAGACAACTATGTCAAAATTAACTCAGAGTTGATGCCCACTTGCTTAAATTTCATTCATCTGGGTTCAAATTATTTACTTAAAAGAAGAAACATTTCCTTTTATACACACTTTGGTTTCAACCTCTGAAACCATTGCTAGAAATTAGTCCTAACCACCCAGTCGGCTGCCTCAGAAACCAAGCTCAAATCCATCACTTTAATGACATCAATAACAAATACACAACTTTAAACCCTATTGTGAACAGTGGCATACCAAGAAGCATGTGTAGCTGTCATCTCGTTAGTCACTAGAAAAACACCAATGAAACCAAAAGAGCCTAACCATGACAAATTATTCAAGAGTTTAACCTGAGACATTAATGAGCGCTAAATAGCTTGTTTTCATGCTTGCTTAAGGAGATTTGTTTAAAATCCCACCAACCTCCCCTGAATGTCGCTTGGCGAAACTGTTCATTCTTGTCAAGCTGGTTTTCCTATTTCAGCTAAAACAGCAGGTTGCAAATGTTTGGTTAAGGATGGCTGCCTTCCCCACCCCTCAAGACACACATGCGCATAGAGGCAACCCCATAGCTGTGAAGCTTCCTCCCCTCAGCTGCGCTCAAGTGGCCTCCTCAAAGTCAGAAAGTGTATGGTTGATAAAAATATGTGCACCTGATTGCAGCCATTTACCAGTCAATGGTAAATAAAACAAACCTGAAAATAGTATCTATCCACCCAGGAGTTTAATTTTTCAGCCTTTCTATTTTGTCTGGTTTTCATCTGTCTGGGCTGTACTACTGTAAAGCCCCTAAGCAGGCACTAGAATAGCCTGGTAGTTGCCATTCTTTGAAAGCAGCACCAAATATTTAAATCTGAGTAAAGGCTGATTTAGTGAGAGGCTCACTTCTACAAGCCACCTTTACTTCCTGCAATGCCTTCAAGGAGTTGAAGGGATTGGGATCTGGAGCCTAAAACAACTACATTGCACTGATACAGCAATATAGAGCAGCGAGATATGGTGGGAGCTCAAAGCTAACAGGATAGAAAAGAAAAAAAAGCACCCATTTGTCCATCTTGAGGATGGACAAATATGAAGTAAAAACAAATAAATAAATAAATGTTTCCATTTATTAAAGGAAACAGAAGCTTTCTGACTCATATTGTGATACACCTTAGGCGGGAATATGCCTTAAAAACACAACTTGAGTAAACAAACACCTCAATCCTCACCTTCTTGCCATATTCATGTAATTTCTGGGGTAGGGTAGTGCCAGAATTCGCATTTCACACAATGGGAACTGAGGCTGAGAGAAGGAAGTTCGCAACTTCCACTGAAGTTTGGTTATCTGCTTATAAGGATTTTCAAATGCTCAAACGTCATAAAGTTGTCAGAGGAAGATGACAGACCTGGAGAACCCACGTTCAAATGCATCAGCCCCTAAACCATCCTCCTACATCCCTGCCTTACTCATGTGGCTGCAGAGTGCAGGTCTTGAAAACTTCCTGACGTGAGGATTAAAGGAGGGAAAAAAAAAAGGCATAGGGTAGGAGTGTTTTGTTCTCTTTAAAAAGAAACATTTCTTCTAACAGACAGCCATTATGCTGCTGTCCCAGATATGCTAACATTGCTTTTTGCTACATACAGTCTAAATCGTCATTCAAACAAGACATTTGCAGGCTTCCAAAACAGGAGCTGTCTCAAATGCATTCCAAAAAACTGCATTGTACTTCAATGTAAAATTGCTCTTCAGTCCATATGGGAGATCTCAAGCATTTGCTGAGTCTGGCTTTATTTCTAATGGAATTTATGTTGGAGAAACCATTTTATTTTGACCAGCTTAGTTTTCATGCCAAACTTTTTTTTTCCCTTTTAAATTTTGAGCCAAATTTCACTTGACAGTGTCCTCTCTGAAGAGATGACCAAACAGATGTAATTGTTCCATGTTGCATATGAGCCCTAAAATCTAATCTCTCCCTGAACTCGTGTCCTTACAAACATGTGAAGCCCTCTCAGAACTTTATGTTGTTCTGCATACTGAACGTAAATTAAGTGAGGGGTTTTGGAATTTTTTTAATAACTCGTAAAGTTGGGAAGTTTTCCGCGTGGATTCTGGAACCCGAGCGCAGGGCACACTGAACTAATTTAAAAATGTAAATATAAAAAGATATGACCCATAAGTGACAAATTAAAGAGGGAAACGTAAACGGTTTGCAGAGCGCACTGCCCTCCACTGCTGAGCGCTTATGCAGTGCAGCCACTCTGGGGTCAGCGTTTTCTGGCAGCTCCAGACAATAAAAAACGCATAAACTTGCCGCACATGGTAAAGCTACTGTGTCTGACATAACACTAATGCAGAGGCCCAGAGAGGTGACTGAACCCTGGCTCCCAGCTGCATCAATCCCTGTTTTAATCACCCTCCTGACAACACTTCTCTTTCAGCTCTCAAGCTGCTTGGCTCCTAAGGATGGGAACACCGTGGTAGTAAAAGACATAGGGGAAAGCTTAAACAAAGTTCGAGTAGTGACAGGAATAAAACTGCCTGTGAAGGTGCCTTTTGCCCAGCACTCAAACCTGTCTCCAAAGAAGCTTGTTTAAACTTCAAATAACAAACAATGCAGCTCTCTGCTCACCCTTTCACTGCTGCAGTTCCTCCACTGTTTCTTGAGGCAGCTTCAAGTAGAGAGTGTGTGTTCTGCTCAGAAGAAGGGAAAGACTTCTATGAGAGAGCAGATCTCAAGTATAACCTGCAACATTGCCTGCTTCTGCTCTTCCAATTTACAAACCTGTTAAAACAACTCTTGTAGGTTTTAAATGGGCCCAACATCTTCAGCAGCTGAGTCACATAGAAGAGGAAAAGGTAACAAGTAGTTTCTCACTGGCTGACATCAGGGTATCCAAACCACCACAGACCCTGCCTCTGGGTGCACCTATTACCCAGATTATTTCTGAAGAAGGACTGGTCATTTGCCCCAGATGTTACATAGCTCTATACCCTCCCCAGGAGGCTCTCAAGAGCCTGAAGCGCCTTTCTTCACATTCACTTACTCCACCTTGGCCATGATCCCGGGCCTGGATTTTGCCCATCCCAAGGTTCCAATGGTGCCCAGACAGAGACTGACCACCTGAGCTAAGAAGGACTCAGCAGTGCATAGCCAGCCCCAAGAGATATTTAGGGCAAAGTTCAGAGGGTTTTTTTCTATGTTAATTTCCTGGGGTTGTCATTCTTAAACACAAGGAGGTTTTCCCTAAAAATACTCTTTTCAGAAGCACCACTGCCTACACTGTTACTGTCAGTGCAGTGATGGGGCACCGAGGCACAGGAGCGCTCACAGAGAGGAGCTATGAGGAGTCCCAGTTTACAGCCCAACCTTCTCTCTGTTCACGCTCCATGTGTGTTGCAGCCTGCACAACGCCTGTGTGGACCGTGCCAATTCAGTTGAAGTGTACGTACTCTAAATTACCCCTCTGAAGAGGCAATGGGTGGGGAAGGAGAGTCCTGCCAAATGCTGGTGCCGGGAGGCACGCTGCCTTCTAACCTGCAACGCCTCCAGAGGCCCTGCAGGCTGTGGTGGCCCTTGTTTCATCTTTTACAAAGGCTGCTGCTCTCTCCAACACGTCCTCAGCGCGCAGGCAGGAGTCATGTCATGCTTTCATGTGCTGCTGGAGATGGCATCTCCCTTGCTGCCTGCCCATCACCAGCCAAAGACCTGTTGAAGTCGATGCTGGAGCTGCTGCAACCCATGAGGAGACCCTGCCAATTGCCAAGTTAATCTTCTATGCAGGATTTACACTGAAGCTAATGGATTATTCTTCAGTGCAAATTAATACCATGGTAGATTAAATATGTTAGAGGTGGGGCTGGTAAAACTGCCTATCATTAAAGCTGCCCAATGTTTCCTATTATAAGACCCGATTTTCAGATGCTTGCATGAGTAAAGAACACATTTCTTCCATTTCCACCAAAATGTCTCAGACATTCCTGGAAATAAGCTAGCACAGGGAAAACGTAGAGCCTTGAAAAATGCTTCTGGCAATCTTTTCCTGAATAAGCTTTTTTTGTTGCTGTATTTTGGAGTGGAGATTTGAAATTCAGCAGTTTGGCTTTTTTCTGGTGGTTTTTTTTTTTTTTTTTTTTTTTCAGAATCTCCATGATAACCCTTCCAGATTTGGTAAAATTATAAAACTTTGAAAAATAAAATTTCATAGAATGGAGTTTTCTTAGATTTTATCAGTTAAAAGCTTTGATTATAGCTTGGCAAAGGTAGCTGATTGCTGGCCCGCAGACTTTATGCTCCTGCCACATGATTTTTTGTTGTGACAATAGTTAAGTTGCTTAAACTGAAGCGTTCACAGATCACATTCACTGTGTGTTCATACTTCTCCCAGTGCCCAGTATGAGACCTTCAGATTTATTCTTCAGGAGCATTGACCATTCATCATTAACTCAACCTGAACACTATATTTTGTTATATATAACATTCTGAACACTATGTATCGTTCGATCTCTAAAAAATAAGAATAAAAGCAAGTGAGTGTGCCCCATCCCACAGGACATTGCTGCCCTATGGCTAAACCAGCACATGCTCTTACAATGAAGGCCTGTTTTGTCACATACACACGACATGCATGAATTAAAGATGCACTGATAACCGTAATCTTGGCATGTCCCACATCTGAGTGCTCAGACATGGACTTTTCCTACTTTAATTTTTGTCTGTACTGTACTCACAAAGCAAGACTTAGAGCTAGATGTATCTGCCCTTTAATCAAAAAAGATTATTTATTTTATGTCGATAAGTTATTATTTATCTGGTGTGTAAGTATCCCCTTGTTACATACCTTAAATCTACATTTATTCCTTTTTACACCAAGTCACCAGAGAAAAACAGTTCTCATTTTAATTCTTAATGTTGCATGGCATGTATATGTTTAGTGAGGTGTTTACCTTGCACCCACATGGAAGTAAACACGCTTCCAGAAAGCTCCCTTCATCCTTAAGCTGGGTCTAAAGAACAGTCACTGTTATCTGGTTTTTGCAAGCACCAACCTGTCTCCTACCTGTCTATAATAAAGACTATCTCTACGAGCCAACTGCTATCACACTTCTCTTTTGCTGCCATCTTTCAGGAATAGCAAATATCAAGAAGAGTGAAACTAATAACATAGATCGGTAGGTCTGTGTACATGCAAAATGAAAACCCTACCTAAATACCAAGTCTGAGTATCCTTCATGTGCTGTAATTGCCCTAATTCTCAGGGGTGCTTATGACTGTGGGTCATACTGCAGGCAATGAATACTGTGGCGTGAGACCTCTTCACAGCACTAATAGACATACCCCGGGCTCACTCTTCCAAAGCAAAAGATAAAGGCTAATTAAACTGTCTGACTTTGCCATGAAGCTGATCAGGATCACGTATAAAAGCCAGACTACTGCTGAGCTGCAGGGGCCACAGCCTCTGGAAGTGGAACAGTAACAAGCACATCAGCATGGGGAAAGATGTTTTAAAGCAGGATAGACATTTCTGCATTGAGTGACTGAGAGTTTCAACCAAGCAGGCAAGGAAAACATAAAAGATCACACAGTGGTTATTTATGTCTAACGACGAGGGGTTCAACTACAACCTAAATTGTAACAAGCTTCAGAGAGCAACCCTTCAATGTGGCTGTTGAAAAAGCAGGTACTAAAAGCCCCCTTTTAAAAGGTTTAAAGAACAATAAAAAGGAATATAAAGAAGCATTTCAAAGCTGCGTGCTGCTGCAGCTGCTGGTAAGCCAGGTAGCTTGTTTAAAGCCGATTGTTTAATGCCAATTTATTGTTTGAATACCTGCATGGCACTGAGCGCCAGGCCTGTGGCCCATGCTGCTCCACGTTCCCTCTGCAGTTAGTGCTCACTGCTGCTCACCCTCAGAGATCTGCACACTGACACTTGGAGATAGTTAGGGTGGGATAAACCAGCCTCTAACACATGCATACATCTCGCTCTTGACTGTAATGGGTCAGAGATGACTCGCTGAGACACCACCATATCTAGCATTTAGGCAACTACAGTTAAGGAGAGTCAATCCACTCTGTGCCTCTGAAAATTTGACCCGTATGTCCCTTTACAAAAAGGATTTTCCTTTTGACCGCTCAGCTGATGAATTAGAACACTGAATCATTTACATTCACAGCTCTATTGCTGAACCCTGTTCTGTAGAATCATAGGATCAACTATGTTGAAAAAGACGCTCAAGAGCCTCAAGTCCAACCATTCCCCAAGGACCACCAAGATGACCACTAAACCATGCCACTAAGGGCTTTGTCTAATGGCTTTTGAACACCTTCAGGGATGGCGACTCCACCACTGCCCTGGGAAGCCTGTTCCAATGCCTGACTACCCCTTTCAGGGAAGTTTTTCCCGATATCAAGTCTAAACCTCCTCTGGTATAGCTTGAGGCTGTTACCCCTTGTCCTATCACTTCTTACTTGACAGACGAGGCTGACTCCAACCTAACTCCATCCTCCTTTCAGGCAGTTGTAGAGAGCGATAAGGTCCTCCCTGAGCTTTCTCTTCTCCAGACTAAACAACCCCAGTTCTCTCAGCCGTTCCTTGTAAGACTTGTGCTCTAGATCCTTCATCAGCTTCTTTGTCCTTCCCTGGACCTGCTCCAGTAACTCAGCATCTCTCTTTTAATGAGAGGCCCAGAAATGAACAGAGTATTTGAAGTGTGGGCAACATTTCTGTGTACAGAGGTAGCAATTTTATTATAGCATTGGTTTTGCAAACAATTGTTCAAAGACATCAAAAAAGACCAGAAATAGTGGACCCATAGCCCAGATCTTCAAAGCTGAAGAATGTCCAATGTAAAAGCAAAAAGCCTGTTCCACAGATCCAAAGTTTATGGTGGCAAGAGACCCAAGGAATGAAAAGTCAAATTATTCTCAATTTAATTGTATCCTAGAAACCTGGAACCAACTCTATTGCGTTTCGTATGTCTACAGGGCTTGATAAATTCACTAGATTTGTTGAATTAATTGAAGTATATTGTTGTCTAAGAATCTGAACCTATGTCCTCTATTATGTATGTACACATGTAAAAAATGTATAATACCTTCTGTACTCCTTGCCAGTGGTTTGTACCACACAGTGATTGTGTATTATATTTTCAGTTCTCTATTCTTTTCCAGCTTCTGTACTGAGAAACACAGGTCTGAACTTTCGAAATACAATAAATAATTGTGAATACTATCCCTTTTTGATGGGTAATCTTTGGATTCCTGATCCCTTTTAATACAACCAGTTAAAATTGGGCTTCTCTTGCAAATCTAATCTAGTGTTTACCAAATGTAAACAAACACATACTACATCAGTGCCTGCCAGTGCCTACTCCTTTCCAGGAAGATGCTGCACCAGTGTGAAGCTGTTGTACATAATTGCCTACCTGTCTCACAACATATAATGAGCTTGATTCTCATTTCTAGCAAATTAAATTATAAATGCAAGAGCCGGACTTATCCATTTCATCCACAGCACACTCCTTGGTGCTTGTACAGGTAAGGATTTTCCCGTTGAGCTCCAAGAGCAATGAAACTAAACACCGTCAAGTGCCACTGACTGCACGTGACATTTAAGACCATGTCTATTACTGTGGGAATGAATGAATGAATGAGAAAGTGTATGAAGTTTTAAGGAAGCAGACAACTAATTGGCATTACTCACACGGATTACAGACAGGCAGGAAGCAGATTCTACACTTGCAAGCACCCTGATTAATACCTGTTTGGCATCCTGAATTTAAATTAGCTGGGCTACTAAAGAAGCAGGGTACTATGAAGTGGCAGCAAAGTTCACAAAATGAAGGTACAAAAGTTTGATGGAAGCAACAAACATTTACGCCGGCAATAACCAGGTAAAAGGGTTTGCCTTTCCACGCTGTGGGAAAGATTACATCACAGAACCAAAGGAGAATGGGCAGCATATTAAGTATGGAAAAGGAAGGAACAATCAATATATTCTGATGTGAAGCAGGGAAGTTTGAAACTTGAAAATCTTTACATGTGTTCCCCAATATTCTTTACTTTTAGGTAACACTTAATAAAGTATTATCACCTTTAAGTTGTTTCTTCCGCAGCTGCAATATTTTAGTTAGTGTCAGAATTTTATTGAATACTATGCCTAAATTACCTGAGTTTTAATCTGAGCAGTTCACACAACCCAAACTGAGTAGGACCTGAGCAGTACTTTTCTACTGAAATCCTGCAAGAGGTGATAATGACGCCTTAGCTGATAGCATCAATTTTTAAGGTATGTGTGCATTGCACTCATTATGGCAGCTGTACAGACACTTCAAAGACAGCTTTAAACAATTTCATACATTGTCAGAAATGTAGCATGGACTGCTCACATTTCAGCTGAGGACAAAGCATCCACCCAAGGAGCTGGCTAATCCATGCTGAACTCCATCGTATCTGTGACTGCATTGCTATCCCTCCCTGAGCTCCCTACTTTAAAGTTAACTCAGGCTGTCTGAATTTCACAGCAGTCATCAGGTACACCTTAGGATTATAGTATCTCATAATCTCATCTGATTTCAGCCATCTCAAAAACAGGGTACCTAGTCTAGGCTAGTCATCTAGCCTCCATTTATAATCAATGGAAAGGGACAGAGAGCTTTAAAATGAAGTTCACTGCACTCTACGATAGGTATTACGATAGCTGGGATGAATCACTCTCTGCAAATGCCTGTGTCCCTTCATTCACTTCAGAGGAAACTTATCCTACATGTCTAGTTTTTGAGGCGCTGAAAGCCACCCTCAGTCAAGCCACTGTTTTGCTGAGTAAGCTGATCTACTGTAGATAAAACAGGGGATCTGAGCAGACACATGCATTAAGAAACGCAGTTCTTTGCAAGAGTGAGGTTTCCAGCATCCCAAACATAATGCAGCATGAGATCATTTTGAAGTTTCAATTAAATCTTGAATTCAGTTCATTAGGGACTGTAGTCATAGGACAAGGGGTAATGGGTTAAAACTTAAACAGGAGAAGTTTAGATTGGATATAAGGAAAAAGTTCTTTACTGTAAGGGTGGTGAGGCACTGGAATGGGTTGTCCAGGGAAGCTGTGAATGCTCCATCCCTGGCAGTGTTCAAGGGCAGGCTGAACAGAGCCTTGGGTGGCATGGTTTAGTGTGAGGTGTCCCTGCCCATGGCAGGGGGGTTGGAACTAGATGATCTTAAGGTCCTTTCCAAACCTAACTATTCTATAATTCTAAATGTGATATTTATCCTAATTTTCTCTTCTGCATTCCTTGTCTGGTTAAATCAGCATCTGTGTTTCATGTTTGGGATGACCAGGTTTCAGTGGAGAATGAAGTTTATATGGAGAATAAAAATAAACTTTATAAAAACCTTACAAATAAATTTAGGATTGCCAGAAAGGAGGAACTACGTTAGTACTCTACTTACGCTGATGCAGTGACACTCAGACGTACATGCCCTGCTCCCTACTTCATGACCCACTTTGGAAAGCGGAGGGAGAGGTAAAAGAGGTGTTACACTGAAGTGTGAGAATAAAATGCTCACAGAAGTAGCAACAAGCTAAATGCATTTCAAAAGAGAAGACATACAAGTGTTCTCTCGGGAGGTAAGTACAGAACAAAATGGTCTGGAAAAAGCTACTAATGCCTTTTTTTATACCATCCTCCTCCACAGTACCTACATGGTGTAGTTACAGACTTACCAAAATGGTTTTCACTTTTCCTTTCATCACAATTGTATGGAGATGCAGAATAGACTCATTGCCACCACTGACTTCATTTGTTTAGTTACAACCCCTTTCTCCATCAGTATTTTTCACGGAGACTGTAAGCTATTGAGGGCAAAACTCTCTTACCATACGACTATGCAGCACAACTCTGCAGAGGAACTGTGATTTTATTTGCGGCTTACAGAGACACTTTGAATACAAACAGAAATAGCTGCAATATCAAAAGAACACCGTGATGGTCATCTTACATGCTGAATGTACTAGGAATAGCGTTCCCTCTGCAATGAGATGGAAACAGTCTGTTCTGTTGACAAATACAAACTGAGATGGCATTACTGTTGGTGAAGACAGATTAGAGAGTGGGTTTATCCTCAGACTTGCCCATTTGTTTTACTTAATTTTCTCAAAGCCTTTTCCCTGCTCCCTGCAACAGTGAATGCATGGTCAGTCTGTCACCACTCTTGGCAGCAATGTCCTCCTATGGAGACATCCATACAGTGCCATGTAGGTCACTGAGATTTCAGAACTGCAGTGTATTAATTCAAGCCATGAGTGAGCTAAGCAGGTTTCACTTTCATCTTACCCTACCCAGCGCACCAGCAGACAAAAGTTACAACCACTGGAAAAGCAATTATTTTTACTCTCATAGTCTATTCCTCCCATGATGAGTTTTTATGCACCAGCCCCTCTCTAGCCGCAGCGGAAAAAACAAGAACTGACTGGTCCTTGGGATGTAGCTATCACCCCTGACAGCCTCCTGCTCACCTTGCTCCAAAGACGTGCATGGTGGTTGGGGTAACTATAAGAAGCACTGCTCTGTGGGTTACACACCCATCTCAAACGTAAACCTAAACCACTGGTGTATACAGTGTCTGCCACCTTTGATGAGGAACACTTGAATCATCCCACCAGTTTCTTACAGCCTCTGGGAATGCTCAGGAGCTCCAGTCCCCAACCAGTGTGGCTTGTAAAATTGCACATTTGCAAAAAAGAAATAAACCAGCAGCAAATGATAGTGAGTGAAACTATGATGTCTGGCACTTTACACTGCAAAAGGACCCAGTGCTGTACCACTGGTATCAGAAACACTGCAGCTCCTTACTGGGGATCTGAGCATAAGAGGTCAGGTCCCAGCTTTTAAGTGGTCAGGCTTATATATGCTAACGATAACAGGAAAAAGCACCATAGCATAGCCATGCTGAACATTTATTTGGCTGTATAATCACATTTTGCCTCATTTCTTACAAAGGGGCATTATAAGGCAAACGTTGAGCTTCACGAAGTCATTTAGAGCAACTTGCAAACTGCCAGACCGCCCACTCTGCCTTCCTCTGCTCCCACTTACGCTGGGAGAAATCTGGAATAACCCAGCTGATCTCAGTAGAGATTTGTCACTCTGAAAGACACCAGCGCGAGTCACAGATTTTCTAGCTTCGGTTTGGATGAAACCCCAGGACTTGTTCACTGTATCTCAGGGTAGTTAGCATTGACTTTAATTAAAAACCTCCTCGCCATGCCAAAACACATGTTGGTGCAAACCTCTGTGCTCAGCGTCCGCAACACATCACTTGAAAAAACAGCAATGCTACATTTACAGTCTGGGGTGGATGCACAAAGTAGGACCTGCCTGTAAAATTCCCTCTCGTTCTGCAAACCTTCTCTCTGCACTGCCCCAATTTACTACAGAGCAAGAAACCAGAGTCAAATCAGTATATTCTTGGGAAGGAAGTGGGGGCTGGCAAAGTGGTTTTTGAAGGCAAGCCAGAGAATATTCTAAACAGGGGACACACAGCGTGTTTTAACTGCTGCGATAATTCTGCATAAAGAGATGTTAAGGATCTAGCTCCTTGCTGTAGCATGCCATGTGTCCCTGAATAAAATTACTGCCATGCAGGCTGTTAGCAGAGGAATGCGTAAACAGACAATGTATCCTTGCATCAGTTCCACAAAATGTTGCACAACACAAATGCCTCTCGATGTGTCATTTCCTGCTTGGCCACCGGCCCAGCTCCTGACAGGCAGTCAACAAAAAAGAAAAAAGAAAAAGACAAAAAAAGAAAGAAAAAAAAAAAAAGGAAGAAAAAAATAATAAAAAAACCCCAACCCAAACCTGAAAGATTTAAAGCGGTTCTACTCCAAAGCACATTCCACTAACCCCAGACTTATCCCTCCACCTCCCGCCTGTGACAGCAAAGCGAGAGAACTTCCTAAAAACTGTTATGGTTTGAAGTCAAGGAATCTCAAAAATCTCACTCACTTATCTACGTTTTATAAGCCGGGTCAGCCAAACGGTTAATAGAGAGGCTGAGCAGAACCTCTCTTGCCGGCTTTCCCTGGCTTCTGCAGCGTGCACAGACAAAAAGGCGATGTTTGCTCATACCTTTCATCACATGTGCACCTTGCAAGCTGCAGTGGCAGAGAAATATTCACGAGCTGAATGAAGCAGAGCAGTTTCCTCCCAACTGAAACGCTTCAGTTCACAACTCAGAACTACTTTTCCATTCACAATGATAGAGAAAATTGAGGTTGGTGGCTTTGGAGACTACTTTTAATTAGAGAAGTACTAAAGTCTTTGGAAGTCAGGCAAAATATTAATACATAGACTTCTCCTTGCTCCTTCCTCCTGATTTCCCTCCTAATTGGGTTTCTACCAAAAGCAGTCAAAAAAGAGGACATGTCTCCTACTTCCTATAGAAGGACAAATCATTATCTCTCTATTTGTAATTAGGTAAGGCAAAGGCATTCAAGGGGGACTTAGGTAGAGCTTTGGAGGTTTACTGGTTTTATTGTTCTGGGCTTTTTTTTCTCTTTTAGTTCCTTTACAGTGACCTCTTGCTATCTGTTGGTCAGTTCTGACCTCATGACAACTTATTTCTCTGGAAAACTACTTTCAGCTCTCCCAGCTGGAAGGCAACTCTGCTGGCTAAGATATGCATATGGCAGAGGATTTATCCTGGACATCAGGAGAGAAAAGTATCTGCAGGATTTCCTAATGATTCCCAAATAACTTACACAACCCCCACTCTAGACTCCATCACACAGAGTGCAGTGTGCTATCTCAGTCCAGCACAAAGACTGTGCGACACAGTAGATGTCCCTGGATGGCAACCTAGATAGACCAAATAGTAATAAAAAATAAATAACTCTTTTCCAAGGAAAAATCAACAGAAGATCTTTCCTCATATAGAAATGGGCAGGTTTTCCTAACAGGACAACCTGACATCACTGTCTATATTAAAAAGTTTTACAATAGTAACATAACAGAGAGACAGGGCAGTGAGCTTCTACAAGCATATGTTTAATACAACTAAATGGCACTTACATTTAGGAATCTGACTTTCTGAAGTGCTGAGCATCCAAAACACCAACTGGAGTCACTGCATGCCATGACTGTTCAGCACTCCTGAAGTCAGGCTCTAAATAATTATGATATCTGCCATGGTATTGCCGCTGCTCCTACTGCTGCTGGAAAGCACGCAGCATTCGTTCACTCGAGTCAACTTGCCAACAGAAGGTCAGAGTGCCTTGCCTTACAAATTCACGATCTAAAGCATGATGTCATGTCTTTAAATGATAAGCTGGCAACAAAGTAAATGACATTTTGTAAAGATGTGCATAATTTTATGTTTACGCTACTTAGAATGAAGGTTCTAATAAGTCATCGGTTGTGTTCCTTTAAAGGGAAGTCTTATAACTGAGATGAATCACAACTGCAAAAGATCAAAGTTAAAAAACATCAATGATGCCACGGGGTACTTTTTAATCTTGTAATGAATGATGATCATGTGCTCTTATGAAGTTGGTCCAACTGCCAACGCCAGATGTGTATATTAAGAAAAAAGTTGTTTGTGATGTGACAGCTCTGGTTGAGCTGCCAGAGAAAGGAAAACTAGGATAACATGCCTGAGATGTCGAAGTGAAATACAGATCCTGGCAGAGAGGGGCACTATTTGCTGATACATAATTTGTTAAGAAAAACACATTAGCTATCAGAGCCGCTCACGGAATTTAATTCCTTATGGCCCCCAACCACCTAATTTTCCTTATGCAATGTAAATGCCAGAAACACTTCTTGAACGATTACTACCAAACAGTAATAAATCTACATGAGTGCAGGGGCTCTCAGAAGGAAGCAGGACTTCAGTGAAACTCTCACAGCCCACTGGAGCTGCTCTTTCCCTGAAGCTTCAACCCTAGTAACTAGTCATTCTGGAGGTGCCATAGCCTTGAAAGTATCAGATGGCAGTAACAGAACTTGCAAAACCAAACTGACCCTAGAGCACAGCTTCACTATTCACTGAGAAAACTATTTATTGAGAGTAACAGGCATCACGTACTAAGGCCATTCAGGTCTAAACTAGAAAACTCCAGCAAAACTTGAAAATCGTATTAAGTTGTATGAACACAGCCTCACTTTTAGTCCACTGGCTACCAAAATGGTCAGTCCCAATGCAAGCAGGTTCCCTTTCTGTGCTACACAGGGTAGTTCAAGCTGTTCTCTGCATCATTTTCAGACCCCCCTGCTCTTCCACAGTGGTTGTGTCCTCCGCTGGGAGATTTCCTCTTTTGCAATTGCCTCAATATATACATGGAAGAAGCCTCCAAATGCGAATGGCTAAATGATACATAACTTACTCCCTGGTTTTCACTCTATGAAAGCAGTTTGCCCAGTGTCTCCAAGTAAGCTACATAGAGCACGAGGTGCAAGTGAAAATTAAAAATGGGTACTGGATAAGCTCAGGACAGAAGTCAGAACAAAAATTCCCTCACTGTGACAGATGGACACTTCAGCTGTAAGCAGGTAGCAACGCAAGTATCTACATAATGAAATTTATCCATAGCTACCTGCTTTTTCGTATCTGTTATTTGAGGTGAAACTCTACAGGCCGGATAGTTGTTACAAAAGGCATCTCAGTTCCGATCTCTAAGTGCAAGAGGAGATGACACCGTAGCGTGTATTAGCACGAGAAACACTTAACTGCATGAATTCTATCTATGTTTTTCCACTTCTGCCTTTGTGGTAAACAAAACTCCATGAAAGCTCCTTAAAGGTCTCATCTGTATGTGCAGATCAAAGGCAAAATAATTACTTGAGCTGCTTCTATTATAGGGATCCTTTTAATGTGGTTATTCATCAAATAATTCTTAATCTCTAAATGTAGTTTAAATACAGCTATATCTAGTTAATCCAATCAATTTAGAAAGAGTCATTAGATTAATAGAAGTCCTTTAGATTAAGAAAAAAAATCCAGCACTGGCTCATCAATGATACCCATACGATGTGAAACTGGCTACCAGCTAAGTGTGTGAGACAGAAAGCCGTATAAAATGTCGTGTATTAACCAGACTTGACTGTACCTAAAAGTAAGCACTACCCATAAAACTGCTAGAACATAACAAAACACAACTGTCATAAAAATATAGCCAGTGAACACTGCAAACAGATTCTTAGTAAGTTAGGAAGATGCACTGCTATGAGAGAAACATGCTGAGTGAAAATCTGCTGGGCTCTGTTTAAATAAAACACACTTTCTGTGCGCAAATAAGAAACAAAGACAATGCTGTTGATATGCTTTTTTTATCTTTCTTTGGCCCCCAGGGGTCTATGATGAGTCCATAGCTGAAAACCAATTTCAGGTATGATGAGATTAACCAGGTGCATTAATTATCTGATGGCAAAAGAATTTAAGAGCAAACAAAAAGGCACTATATTATATATGCTCTCTCTGTGCTAGGACTGATCCTGAAAGATGAGTCTCCTATTTTGTTCTAAACATCTTCAGTTGGAAGCTTACAAGAGTTTAGGGAATTCAGCATGCTGCAGGATTGTGTCTACTATGCCTAAATCAGATCATATATAAATACGATGGGTTTAGTTCTCATTTACACTGGCAGATAATGTATCAAGACCTTGATGTGAATGAGAATCAGGTTCAGGATTGCCCAAATTCAGCCAAGCTCTTAAGTGTCTGTTTAAGGCAAGTATGTGTGTGGTCCAATACGCTCCAAATTAAGCATGTGCTTACATATTTTGCTGAGCAAGAATCAATGTTTGACAAAAACAGGTATTTCATTTACAGGTCTCTGCTAAACAAAATTAAGCAGATGTAAGTGCAAAAATAAGAATATAATACTCACTTCTCGGCTCTCTTGGCCCATCCACTGTAACCTTTATAGCTCTGTGGTATGTAGCGACTTGGGGGGGATTTGTCAGGACAGTTATTGTCAAAGTAAAGCTCTTCCCTACAAAGGGAAAAAAAACAACAAGGAATGAGTGATTACTACATGAAAACAGTCACATGCATGTTCAGTAAAGAATCAGAGACGTTTAAAATTATTCCCTGTCGTTACCACAATCGTGAAAATTAAAAACATAACTGACCATAGGAGTTTTCTTCCCCTTCAGTTTTACTCTATGTCAAGAATACGTCCATGTGTTGACAATCTAAATGTTTCTTATTTAATAATGGGTCATCATACAATGACAGAACAAAAGTGATTCACTGCTGAGGACAAGACAAATTCTTTGCTGTATTGAAAGTGGTGTAAATCCAAAGCAAGTCAGATAATTTAAAAATTTACTCCAGTTTTGCAGCTGTGTGACAGAGAGCAGAATGTGGCCACATGTTATTTACTTCACACAGTTTTATCATTTCATTTGTTTGACTTGACTACAATAAGATGAGGAAAGAATGTATTTTCCTCCTGGGAGTCATTTTAACAGGGAATCAGTGTCTCCTGTCCTTCATATGCCAGGGGTAATATGATGATATCATTATTACTGGAACACACTTTTTTTTTTCCCTACATATATTCCATCAATGAAATACTGAGAAAACCCCCAGCTTTCCTGTGAGGGTGAGAAACTGTTCTATGCACGTACGTTGCTATCGTCAGTCTGCATTTATTTATTTATCTTTCAAAGTCTGAATTCACACAGAGGTTTCACAAGATCATCCGCAGCCTTTAGCTGAATGAAAACGTTAACAAGAAATAAATGAAGGGAGCTGCCTGTGTCTGATCGCACATTCTCACACAGCGCTGGCCCCCGTTTGGGAGACTCACTGACAGTTGTAATCTGTTAGATATGCAACGGTTAGTCATGTCAGATAGTCAAAACTGAAAACTGTTTCAAGACAGGAAAAGGTGGGCGTACAACAGTGACTCAATAAAACAGTCAGCAAACTTTGGCCTTCATGCTCATTTAAGCTGCTACTTTACCAGACACTTAAAACTCTCCCCCCCACCCTCCTACTCCCTGTGTGCATACGTGCATTTTTGTTGCTAGGGCTTTTCCTCTTGCTGAACTCTGAAGGCATTCAATCAAGACACAAATCTTCAATGATATGTAACAGCACAAACTTAATGCATTTTTTTTTTCAAGCCTAATATAGAACAGCTTATATATAAGGCATAATACAGAACAGAGCTTTGGCTGTCAAATCTAGTAATTGGTCTTTCTTTCTGGTCCAAGTCATATATTCCCCAAACCTGCCTGAGACATGCATCGTTTATTACCAGGAGTGCAAATTCAAACTGTCTTGGCTATATTTTTCACAAACTAGAATGTGACATGGCTTCTTTTTTTTAAGGAAATATAATTGTCATTTAGAGCAAAATGATTTTCCAGGTGTAGCTGCATTCCTGCTGTGCCCACCTCTCCAACAGACACAGGACAGAGGGAAGGTTGGGACCCTGGCAAAGGTGCAAAAATCTCAGGAGGCTGAATTCTATCACAGCGGAGATGTGTGGCTGAAGGTGGCTTCCCCTGGTTTCACTGAGAAATTGACTATTTCTCAAGTGTTTTGAGAGTGATCCTCAAAAATCTCATGGAGATTTTAGGTGTATGGAGGACATCCAGTCTTTGCCCAGTCCTGCCCATCTGCTGTTCCCAGCATCAGAGTGTGCATAGGCAGCCTTTAGACACTGAGCAACAGCCCTGCAGAAGCACACAGTGCCTCCACGCCTGCTTGTTTAGGGCTGAAAAGGGTCCGTGTCTTTTATCTCTCTCCAAGTAGGAATTCAGCTTACTGCTTGGATATATAATCTGACAGGGACAGGTTTAAAGTCTTTTTCGGCACCAGCTTACCATGTCAGAAAGTTCTGACTATTAAATTGTATGATTGTGGCATTCAGATCACAGTTACCCATATAAAATCAGTAAAATAATATTAGTAACAAAGATATTAAAGGGATTTTCCATATACCTTTGAGTGAAAAGTTTGGCCTTCCAATGCTTCTGTTCTGTTTATACACCAAATCAGTATAAAAGTCTATCATGACTAGAAATTGACCCAACAAAATATATTATGCCTATAAAATAATTCTATGTAAAAGCATTGCAAGGTCTTCTACACTAAATATATCCCAACAGTACAGCAGTCAGAAAAAGATTCATTCCTTAATATAAAGAGCTATGTTTCAACCTCGCCTGTGAGCATTCCTAAACTGTCATCTCTCCGCCATCCTAAACTGAGTAAGTAAGCATCTAATTTGAAAGGGAAAGGGGTTTGCTCTCTAACTGGTATTCTACCGAACTGAAGCATTGATGCAGTGACACTGACAAAGTCTCCTCGTACTCAGTAACTGATACATCACCTCATCAGAGGGTGCTGTGGGGCCTGGCCAGCACACTCAGCTCCCAGAGCTTTCAAGAGATGATTTACATATTACAGGATTATGAGCAAAATAAATTTTTAGGGTCCCCTCTTTCAGTGATGCTTATGCCTTCCACTGATACTTCACAGATATCCCTCCTCAGCTACAAAATCCTTTAATGCACTTTTTATCACCTCTCTTTATTGCCCTTAGTTCAACTACCCATTTTCAGAGGCTAAAGACTAATTGTAGTTCTCTTTTATGAAATTCCCCAGCCAAGCAGTCATCTGGGACTATTGCTTCAGTGTGTCTAAACTGTGCATTCTTTGTTACTCACACATGTGAGCTGAGCTGACACAGAGGAAGATGAGATGGACATATGCCGAAGCACAAGGCAAACCCCAGAAATTAGCTTGAAAGGAGACTCGGCAGCTTGTGCGCTTTGCATATTTTTTCAGTTAGATGCTAATGTGATTAAAGTATCAGGACACAACAAAATTAAGGTTATGATCCTTTGCTTATTGAAGACAGGAATTCTTTCTTCTCCGTGCTGTGGATCAGGCTTGTAAAAGTGAGCTACTGCCTGAAAACCACATACAAACAACTTCTGCATTCACATAAAGTGCCTCGGTTACTTAGTCTCATGAATCCTGAAAAGGTGTTTAAGAGAAATTACGCAAAGAAAAACGTGAAGCTTCTGTCAGGCAAGCAACATTAATATGCATAAAAATCAAGTTTCTCCATTGAGCCATGGGAAGCAAGAAAAAAACGTGGGAGAGGAGGTGAAGTGGTAAGTTGATGATTCAGACTCCACAATCAAATTTAGAGATACAGAGATCAAAGACCAAGCTGTTTAGAAAGATGTAAATCTAAAGTCAGGAGCAGGTGTGGATTAGTTTCTCGCTACCGAAAAGTGATCTCTTTATTACTTGATTTTTCCTGTTGTACTTCAAGACCTGCATCTACCGATATTTGTCTACGTAAGGAGCTTTCTCACTTCTCTTTGTAACTACTGCTTTCTTTTCCTGATATTTTAAGCAGGGTTCTAAAAGTCTATCATTAATGATAACTTTTTCTCCTTTGCTCCCTCTCCCTCTCTCCCCCTCTCTGTTCTGAGTCTGGAAGACAAGTCTGGACCAATTTCTCCATCCTGCCTCTGGCAGCAGAATGCAGCATTTCAGATCCTCCACTGAGTCCCGACTGCTTCAAAGGAAAAGTCCTACTTTCTTCCGTTAAGATCATAAGAAATATAGGGGGAGGGGGTCAGCTCTGTTTGGACATAATTACACTTCATCAAAAGAAGCTTTCTTCATCTTCCATGCGTGAAAAGTCTGCAAGCAGTTAAGTCTGTCTTTTTTCTTCCTTTTTTTTTTTCTTTTTTTTCTTTTTTTTTTTTTAATATAAAAATTGCTATTTGGGAAACTAGCCAAAACTCAGAAAGCCAATATAGTAAAACAGTGCACACCCTTTGTTTGTCTTTGAAGTCTCTTAAATAAATATGTTGAGGGTTTGAAAAGTACACTATCACTTTTCCATAGATTCTACCCAGATTGATCAGAGAAAAAGTCTATTCCAAGTCTGCTAGATACAAATATAAATTAAAGTACTGGAAACAAATTTTAGGAGGTTTGTATTTATGTGTGTCTGTAGCTATATCTACTGAGGCTTTAGGCCCTCAATTTCATTTCCTATGCTTTAATAAAAAGTATATATCATAGGTTTCAAATGAAATTCACAGTCCAGAGGTACATCACATTTCAGTTCTTTTTCAGTACTATTGAAAGACTGATACACTACTGAACTTTTACTGTAAGGCGGCAGTAGTGATGGAGCCAGAAAACTTTCAAACCTAATCCATCAGCAGAAAAACAAAGCAGACTGGTTTTTTTAAAGAAAGTAAGACAAATGGAAGAGATAGGTAACACCTTATCCCAAAGGGCAATGAACTCCATATTTATATTGCATTACTGGTGCAATAGTTATACTGTCTTTCAACTTATTCTTTATTATTGGTACTTTTTAAGTTGTAAAATGATAAAGAGAATTGTTGGCCAGGTCACTAAAATAAAAAAATAGCTACTGTGAGCCATGCTAATGGTCTTACTTTCAGAAAGCGCTTGCAAAAGCGTGCTGACTGATTTAGACTATCTGGGCCGCTGCCCTGTGTTTGGGCTTTTTTTGGATAAATACTCATTAAGATGAACTGCAACTGCTTTCTTCAGAATAGTACTGTAAAATTAGCTTTATTGCTGATTTTCCAGCACAACTGCTCGCTTTCTATTGCTTTGTTTTGCCCTATGCAGAGCTAGTTAAAAAAAAAACCAAACCAAAACCAGCAAAACCTGAATAATTATTTCAAATACATAAAAGAAAAATTATGTTGGTTGAATCAATGCCTGATAGAACAAACCACTCTGAAGATTCCTGCATCAAAAACTGAAGTGCCAGCTTCCTTCAAGCTGCCCTTTCAATCACTACCTGAAATTTGAAAGCAGACGCAAGACTATTAAAAGGAATTCTTGAAAACTTGCAATGATTACAAGGGATTTCTATGAGTGCAGGGCAGTTTCCAGATTACAGGAAGCTCCCAAACAGCTGGAAGACAATGACAGCACTCTACCTCTTCAGGAAAAGAAAGCTAGTTACCCTGTCATTTAAAGTAAAGGTGAAATTTAGTTCAAGCCCAAGCTTACCAGCAATTCATAAAAAGTCAAGCAGTTTACTAAAAAGAAAAGAACAGAACTTACTTTTGCAAGTCATATGCAGTATGATTTTAAAGGGCATGGAAGTCACTAGAAAGCTTTCCACCAATAGCTGTAAGCCTTTAAAGATGTGAGCCCTTAACGAATATAACCTATAGCACATGTGATATGCAAATTTCTTTAATTATAACTCTTCTACAACTTCAGAAGCAGCTCTACTGCTAAAGGGAATTCTCTGTCTCTCACTGCCATGTCCTGAGATACACTCTCTGACTCCACATAACCCAGATCACAAATAACCCCACTTCTGTCTACCTGTGCTGTGGGATTAAAATAGGGAAGCAGGTACTTAAAACCTGCATCTGATAAAAACATGCAGAGACTTGAGAAGTAAGAAAAACTTAGGGAAAATTCAACTTGAGTTACAAAAATGAGTAAGTTTGCAAATAAAACAAGCATTCATCACTCCAAATGAAAGGGCAATGGTGATGTATTTATAGACTATTCACTATTTCATTGGAAAGTAAGTTTGGTGTCTAGACATTGGCTTTACTTCATGACGGACACAGAGAATGCAGTGGCCTACCTCTTCCACTTCTGCCCACAAATCGTAAGTCATTAAATCTGGCCACCTGGTTCTTCATCACGGCAGAAGCATTTCGCAGCTCTGCAGAGTAGTTCTCATCGTTTCCAGCCATGACAGTGACCACCGTCCCATCAGGCACTTCTCCTAAGGCCACCACCTGTTAAAATGGGAAGACAATCACAACTTGTGAAGCAACGCTTTGAAAACACGCGTCTCCATCCCAGCTTTGCAGGCTGCCACGCTCATTACGAAGCTCTGTGGCAGCTTCTCCAGCTCACTGTGGTGAAGAGTCATGTATTAGTTGAACACAGAACAAAGTGCCACATCAAAGACAGAAACATCTTGTATTGTCTCCCTTTCTCATAGCCTAATAGGGAATTTCTTCTTTGTTACATTTCTTCAGAAACATTCAACATCCTTATGTAGAGTGTATGGTTTAATGCTTCCTGAAGGCCAACTTTGTTCTTAGCAACCAGTGAGCAGCGAGAAAACATGAGGCATGGCTTGTATCCATAAATCATATGCGGGAATGCATTTGAAATGGAAAGTTAGTAATCGCTACTAGCAGCCTTATCACTCAGATTCGCTTCTACTCTCTCCTGGTTGCACCATCACTCTGACCCTGGAGCTTCTGAGACTTCAAGCTGGAGAGAAACCTCCGTCCACCCATCCCAGGAATGGCACCGGGGGCATTAGCAGACAAAGCTCTCCACCCAGCATGTTGCTGTGATGGGAGGATGTGATGGCTGGAATTCAAACTCTTCAGATGCACAATAAAACAAAGGCTGTATTTCCTTGCAGGCATGTAAATTTTCATAGCGCTCGCAAGAGTCGCATGTGGTTAGTGCTGATACCTCCCTCAAATTCCAGGATGGGTGAACAGAAGATATCAAAGTATTTCTCCTTTTTGTTTCAGCTAGCTGAGAGTCTCACTTTCATGCTTCAGTGGTTCTGTACCCACCCCATCATCTCATTAATAAATGCCACAGAGCAGACAGCTACTGTCTTCTGATTTGAAAACACCAGGGATACCTATAGTGTTACTGCACTTTGACTTTTAAAAGTTAAAATAAATTGGAACGCTAAGTTACTATGAAGAAATTTATACACAGTTCTTCACATGGGGCAAAGAAGTCACGAAGTAGTACCAAGAAAATTGTTTCTTTTTCCCCAGTTAGCTAACACTGATGCTGGAAATACATTCGCAACAAGAAGAGATTCGGAAATATTGCATGGCTGAGCTTGAACTTGGAAAAAATATTATCTTGAGACATAAAGTCTTGCAGTTTCTACCAGTTTACATGGCCAGATATGACTTTTTATATTATCTGGAGTAATTTATTCTGCCACCTGAAATAAGTATTATATTTTATCCTAAGCTCTGCTTGAAATGTCTTTCTCATAAACGATCCTGTCTGAAACTAATAATTGCAGGTTGCACTGTAGTATTAATTAAGTGGAAGGAATGAGGACTTCTGAATATATAGGGAGAGTAGCCCAGTGCACTGTACAGTGTTTCTCTAAGACAATAAAAACTAATTACAAGAGCATACAAAATCTGAAAGTATTTAAAATAGACTATATTACTGAAAATCATAACTCATCTTCTTTAAATTAAATAATGAAGAGAAAGAAGAAAGCAAAGCCAAAATACTGTATAAAAAGGATCTATCCTGATGCTTTTCTGTTTTCCCATGAAACACCAGGTATTACCACCCAGAAGTGGAAACTGAGTTTTGCCACAAACTACTGTGAGGTCCTTGTCTACCAAGCAAAGATTTTACTTTAAGAGTGACATGAACATCCCTGAACATAAAAACACAGGAACCACCATTGTAGATAAGATCTGAGGTCCCACTAACCCACTGCCTTGGGTCTGACAGCAACCAGGTCTGACGGCTTCAAAGCAAGGTGCAAGGAATAATAAATAATAATCAAATAACAAACAATAATCTGCTGAACAGATTAGACAGAGCTGACTCTAACCTTTAATAAATGGGTATTGGCTTAAACTCGAAAGCATGGGGCTTCAGAATACTTATAGAACACTCCCTTCTCAGTGTGCAATAGACCACGTTCTCCCTGGACAGTGCTGCCATGCACGCTGGCATCCCAGGGAGCTGCAACCTGTGTTTTTTATATCTCACGAACCAAAAAAAAGTAAAAAAAAAAATCACATTAACTCCAGAAATGTAAAGAAGCCAAAAGCACAGGAGGAAGTGTGAGCCTGCCAGGGGCCTCGGAAGAGGGAGCAGAACGACTGCAGCCTCAGCTTACCTCGTTCTCTCTAGGTAACCAGAGCACTGAGCAGGCAGTGGCATCGCGTCTCCATCTCAACCCCATCTCCCCAACATGGGTTCAGCTTGTAACACCTGAGCTGAGAGGAACAATATCTCTTCAAAGGCCCCCCTGTCCCCTGTTGCTTTCCAGGGCTTTCCTCCGTACCCTTTCCTCTTAACGATATCAGTTCAATTTGTTAGCTTAGACATCAGCCTAAAATTGCACATGCCACTGCCAGAGTCACTGGGCTGGCTGCACCTAACCGAGAACTGCACCACTACTGAGCTGCACTGGCTTTTGGATGCAGTATGATGCAATATCACCATTCTTCTCATTATGAGAAGACCGAAGGAAAAGAAAAACTGAAATCAGAAGGGAAAAGAAAAACTTTAGCTAATAAAGTCCTATTACACGGGAAGTTCTGTTATACGGAGTAGTAAAATTTTTGTCTTTTTCATCATTTCATACATTTTTTGCCATGAAAGACTCGCACACATACATAGTAACAGTGGGTAGAAAAAAAGCTTTGCAAAACAAGTTTGAAACCTGCAGAAGTAACATCATTTTAAGAATTTTAAAAACTAACTTTACATACTGAAGGACTGTTGGCAGAAAGCTTGATTTGGTAATTTTCTACCATGTATCAATCCAGAATTATTTACATACTCTTAGAAGAGGATTGCAAGTGCACTGTGAAATGAATGAGTGTGCAAAAACCTAAAGATTAAAAGCAGCTACAGTGCCCATCCCTGACCAATGCTTCAAACATAAATATCTCTATTATTTCAAAATCTTCATTTTCCACATTAAACCACCTTCACATTTTGGTGATTAAAGCTCGAATTTGCCTTTTTTCTTTTTGCAACTAAAGCTCAAAAAGGTACGCAAAGTCAGATGAAGCCACAAAATATAAGCAAACCGATTCTTACAAGTTGAAAATAACTATGTATTTTTTTGCATAACACGATCCTTGTCTGGTTAGGCAACCTGTTTGCCCAGTTTCGGTCCAGTGGGATTTGAACTGACCAAAGTATGTACCGTAAAGACAGAAGTTATAAGCACAAAGCAAAACTACTGTACAACAGCAGGTACTAAGATCTTCTGCGGAGTAAAATGCTTGTTTCAGAAAAAAACTAGTATACATGCTAAATAATTCCTCTCAAGCACTGATACCTATCACTTTAACAATTTTCTTGTGAAACGCTGAATTCAAACTGCCCCCAATGTAAAATCATATGTATTGAGAACGTGTTTTCCACAGATTGCCAAAAGAGCATCTGATACTATTAAAAATATTTTAATGTTCTGTAACTTAAAACAGAATAACTGATTTGCACTACTTTTTGTTTTAGAATATACATCTGGGCTGGTAATTTATACAGCAGGTTTCAGCTTGAAGCTATTTAAACCAGCTGAGTTATAAACTCCAAAAACTGGGGTTTGGAGTGGAAATGCTGACAGACCCTTAACTACTGTGATGCCACTGGAGGGAGGCTTGAGGCTTTAGGCTTCAGGCTTCACGTCCGTTATTTAAACCCTGACTTTAGGTCCACCAAGATTCTGCCACTCTCCGCATCAGACAGAAGCCACATGTCACATCTAATGTGGCAATTTGGGTCTTTATGACTTTCAGTAAAAACTCCCAGGCAGACACATAAACAGAGAGGCAAACCCTGACGACTCTACTCAAATAAAGTATCGCTGGCTATTAAGATTAAGACGTGAATATGGTCTGGAGGTAGCTGCACAATATCCATTTATTTTATGCTGGAATATTAATAGATAGTTAGAGCTAAATTAATAGGCGCATGTCTACTACTCTTCCCCATAAAACCAGTCTGTATTAACAATCTTACTAGGACCCTCAACAGGGACTGCCTCCCCAGCACATGTAAATATTAATACTTAAAATCCAATCTAATACTAAGCCTACATTATTTCAGAAAAATATAATCAAACCAGCACTGTTTATAACATACTTCCTCTCCTGCATATGATTTATATCTGTTTTCTTAAATTAAAACAGTGCTATATCTAGAGTACTTTTTAACTAGAGACCTCTGTGAGAGAATTATGACACACTTAACACACCACTCAAAACATCATCATCATCATATTATTTATTGCCAATAAAACTTCAAAAAGTGTGTCGTCTGTGAGCTATTTTACTTTCAAGTTACAGTTTAGTTGAGATTTCTATAGCCCAAATCTGTCTTTTTTTCCTTTCCAGAGATAATTCACATTCTGTTCTACCACAGTCAAGCGTTTCACTGTATGATTCATGCAGCTTCTTTGGTGCAAAAGCATTGGGCAGCCGTATGCATGTTACATTTAGAAAAATGAAATTATTTTTTAAAATGGTCAAAATTCAATTGAGTTTCAAATTAATTTGCCGGTAAATGAGGGAGTAAGTATCTTCAGCATGTTTTAAAAAGCACACATTGCATCTGTGGAAACACAGATGCATCCACAGCAGAAGGCTGTCAGGGGCAAGGTGCACTCCTGATGTACTAGTAAGTTAGTCAGACCTACACCTTCCTGTCAGCCATCACCTATAGGACTTAAATATAAGACATGTAAAAATGTATGCAGATGAACACAAAAAGCCTTGGAAATGTACTAATCACTTTTCTATCCTTTTATCACATGTAAGTATTCTTATTGAAATAATACTCTTAGGAGCTTAGTATTTAGATCTTTCCCTTATTCTAATGAACTGCAACCGCATCCTTTGAATTGCTGTAAGGAGAAAGCTCAGACCTTTCAAATGAAAACTGCAACGTGAGTGCAATAATGTAAGGTCTTCCTCGTCCCTTCTATAAAAAGCAACTGTAATACCAACTTAATCTAGCACTCGATTAAATGATAATCACCATTCCCCAAAATCACCATGATCCACACCTAGAGCCTTTGAGTGCTACATCAAGTCACAAACACACAACACAACCCACCTTCCTGCCATTTCTACTGAGCCTGACTACCACGACCTGCACAAGCAGGCCCCGTGCAAGAGGAATGTTCACCCTGTGAATCCCGGCTCTCCAAGCTGCTTCCCCTATGCTTTAGCCAACCCTCATCTGCACCCCTGCAACGTTTTGGAAGCAAAGCTGCATCTTTATCCTTAGTCACTTTAACACTAACTCACCTAACGGATTCTATGATTTCTTATGACTGAACAGCCGTGGTAACACAGCTAGCGATCGGGAAAAACCAGAACAAGGCGATGCTCTAGGAACGCACTGGGTGAAGCTGTTTCCCAACTCTTCCATTTTTTGAGCTATTTTCAGGCACATTATTTCTCGCATAGCAGGCATGGTAGTGATGAGCCCCTTGCAGAGCCACCCCACTGTTGGGGCAGTTGCTCTGGGACACCGGGGACACCACCTTCCCCCTACCTTCCCTAAACGGGAGACCAAACTCCAGGCAAAAGCTTTCAAGTATCACCAGGGGAGGAGAAGGGCTTGCTTTAAAGCACACAATACTTGTTGTTGCTACAGTTCTTTTGGAAGATCTTTTCCTCTCATTAGCACGCCGTGGGGATGTAAACAGAAAATTAAAAGCAGCATCCCTGGTGTGGATCGGGGTGGTATTTATTATTTAAACGCAAGACCCCTCCAAGGAGAGGATCTTCTGGCCAGACGCTTCCCTGCGTGTCCACCAGGAGAAGTGACGGGGTCCCGGCCCTCCCAAGAGCCCCGACCCCCCTGCCCAGCTCCATCTCAGCCTGGGATGCCTCCGAAGTAGGGGGCAAAGCACCGGTCCCTCTCTACCACCCCCGCGCACCCAGCCTGGCCTTCAAACCGCAGCCCTAGCCCCAGCACCCCGAAACCCCAGTCTCACCCCTAGGAGTGGGGAGGGGTGGTAGGGTGAGGTACTGGGTTTCTCAGGGGGCAGCACCCACTTTGCACCTGCACAATGAGGTTCGGCCGATGGGTGAATCCCCCCTTCCGCAGGGAGGGAAAGCAGCATTTATCTGTTTTTTCAATGGAAAACACAGGCGAGGGTCTGCCGGGATAACGGTGTGTCCCCAAGGGTGCTATGAGAGGGGCACAGCGCCCCGAGCGCTGCGGGGGGCCTCGCTGGCACTGCCCCCGCGGTGATGGAGATAACGGGCTCCGGAATCCAGGATGGAGATAACTGGCAGGGTGGGAGGGAAAGCGCAAGGGGTGCATGGAACTGGCGCTGCTGCACGGGTGAGGGGGACAGAGCGGGCACAGGGGAGCACAGGAAGCATAGCTGGGGGGGAGGCACGGGAGGCACTGCAAGAGTTGGGGGGGAGTGCGGGAGACACTGCAGGAGGTGCGCAGGAGGCACTGGAGTGCAGTGGGGCGCGAGAACGCTTCGCAGGAAGTGGGGGCACAGGAGGCACTGCGGGACAGAGGGCATAGAAGCTACTGCGGGGGGGCGGTGGAGGCACGGCAGGACATGGACGGGATACAGAAGCCACCCCAAGACTTTGGGGGGGGTGGGGGGTGTACAAGAGGCACTGCAGGCCTGGGGGGCAGAGAAGCTCCCGTGGGCCGGTGGGGCACTAGAGACATTACAGGACTGAGGGGGCAGGGGAATCATTGGAGGATGAAGGGGACAGAAAAGTCCCCTTGGGGAGGGGGGGGAAGGCATAGGAGACATTGCAGGATTGGGGGGGGGAACGTGAGAGATTGTAGGATAGGGGAGCACGGGGAGGCAGTGCAGGATCGGGCGGTGCGGGAGACACTGCAGGACGAGGAGGGTGTGGGGGGGG